>JBCAUI010540982.1:0-10828 GCA_038406195.1 Haplosyllis anthogorgicola
GTGTGATACTGTCGAAAAGTACTTACTTCACGCAAGTAATACATCTATCGGATTGAGATGAATTCACCTAGAAATATCTTTTGAAAATGTTTTGGATTTTGTTTAGTGAAAAGACAGAGGAGTAGAGAGCGTGTGTTTCGCATGAGGTAGAGATTCAGCCGTTTGAAGGTATTTTATTCAATAAATGTGTTACGGGTTTGATCGGGAAGGTTCGACTCGACACACTTATTGAAAAAATAAACGTTACAGGTCAACAGAATCAGAGCAACAGCGCAATTCTCCAAACCAGAAATAACCGTTCTTAAGGATAACCACAGTTATGAGTAATATTTTTCTCATCTATGTCTTAAGAATGACCGCTATATTCAGCAGCCGTTAGTTGCTTTCGGCTTGAAGACTTGCGCTGCGCAGGTCATAACGAGATGTACTGTGCAGTTACTCTTTCAAACATGCATGCACGTGGTGCACGTGTTTTGTTTACATTTAACCGAACCTCACATATATAAGTTTCTCCGTGTATGTGTTTTATGTTATCACAGCGGGATGTATTTTTAGTTTCTGCAGTAACCGTTTATGGTTGCAACGATCCAAGTTGACATCTCAAACGAGCTCTCTCGTTCTCGGCACGTTGACACGTGTGTAACACTCATACAGTTTATACAGTTAGTAATGCTGACTACAAGCGTTACGCTACGTTGTGCTGTGTCCGACCATATCCACTCATGTACTCGTATTTAACATAACGACGTAGTTAATGTGGCTTCACTGGAGTGGGCAAATAATACAGTAAAAACCCCCATTCAATTAATACACTCTTCCACCTATGTTGCCAATTGGGACGGGAAGGAAGATAAAGGGGCGTGGGATTTCCCATGTAGGTCATTTGGGGTTTCACACTCTGTTACAGCTGTTTCACACTGGCACATTTTTGACATGTGCTTTACACGTGTGCACACTTTATAATCTGATGTTCCTTTCACTTTGACATGCATCTGTACATTTCAACCTCTGTTAAACTCTCAAATAATGTCCGAAAATCACAAATGAATGTGTGCGAGACTGGCTGCGCACCTCTGTGAAAACAACTGCCAACTGCATGTTTGCCGATATGTTTAATACGGTACATGAACCACTGTAAGTTATTACGTTCCCGTTACCTGTAAGACAAAGCGATTCGGTTAAATAATGTAAAATAAATGTTTCTCCTGCAAAATAAACGACATAATGACCACAGACCCTTGAAATAAAACAGAATCATTAGTAGAAGCTACGATGTCAAGCCCCGCATCCACAACGCTAAGAGTCTTGGTTCCTGTGTTTGCGTTAAGTCTTCACTCCATGTTACAGATACATGTAGTCGACAGAGCTTGTTTATGAAAGCACCATTGCTGATTTACCAACGTTGACGCATTTTTTACTGTAATTTATATGATTTGGGGTTCTGGGGTTGTCTTTTAACGTCATCAGTGGCAAAATTTTTATTTTATAGCAGGAAACTATCTGGGAGCTCCTTCCATGAAAAGTTTTTGGTCTGTGACAAGTTACTGGATATGCTTCACCACACCAAGGTGTAAAATTGGAATCCCTGAGGGTGTGTCAACGGGGAAATTCCTCTGGTCCCGAGTAAGGTATTAAGAGTGAAAACTTGAAACCACAAATGAACCAATAGGAAGCTTCGTATGTTGTAACGGAACCAGAAGTCAACAGTCTGAGACTGGAACCGGAAGTAGAACCTTTTCCTCGGAGGGCTGCGGTGTCTTTGGTTCTGTCTTGGCCGCCTTCTCTTCCAGAGGCTTGGCGTCTGCCGGAATGACCTTTGCGTCTTTTTTTGGCTCCTGCTTGTAGTCTATCTGGTTGGTCTTGGGGACAGCAGCGTTTGGTCCCGTTCCTGGACAACAACAGGGGCACTTGGGAGGTGGTGCCAGCGGACACTGCTGTTGTATGTGGCCCGGAACAAGCATAAAAATACACACAAGTACCATGCGTAAGAAATACACAAGCTCCAATGTTCTTATTTTATTGTACCTCTCCCCAATAATGTGACTCCTGGCCATGACTTACGTGCAATGAGCTGAGGTTAACAGGATGAGACAATTTAGGACATGTTGACCTAATTACATGTACAACCCATGAAACATGCAGGTTGCTTCAACAGACAACTTCATAATGGAAATAGGTATGTGCCAATATACCACAATTCACACCCTAATTTGGAAAATATATCAACAACGCACTTGAGAAACAAATATCACTTTATCGCCAAATATTTTTTCATTTTATTAAATTTTGCACGATTTTTATTTGGTAGATTACATAACCCACTGTTCTTGAAAAAAGATTTCCCTCCCAATCGGTGTTCTGAAATATTTGTGTAAATGCAATGCACGTAATCAAACAAATCCAAATCCCTCATGACCTATTTAAATTATAAGATTCTCAAACTTTCATTAGTTTCATTAGTTTACAGTTTTCACGCCAGCCTTCGCACATGAATAACGGCCAGATGTATCAATTAGTATCAATTTTCCCGACACAGCAAGCATGTGTGTGTGTTTGTGACCCTCATGTCCCTCACTCGAGGCGCCCTCTACCCTTATATCTACACATATGTAACAAGGTTCAGTGCATTCCACGCCGTGCACACGCAAACATGCACGCAATGATGGTTGAGACGAATCAATCCAAACACTTTCTGAAATAACAGCTGTGGTAATATTAGTTATCATAAGTTTTACCCACCGTATATTAAACTGCGCATCCTCTTTTTGGAGAATAGTATCGTCAATTCAGTATGCACCACTTACCACAAAATATCGGCCTAGCTTCTTCACGCATGCAGTAATAAGTGTGCCGAGTGTTCATGTGAGATCAAGACATTCCGACATTCAACAAAAACACATATTTTTTAATTCACACACCCCCCCCCCACACCCGTCAATAACAATTCCGTGAGGAAATGTGATAAAATCTGTGTTGTGGTCAAGAAGGTACAGAAAACACATACATGAAAGAAACAATCATGTGTCTCACCTGTGTTGCGCAAAGAAGAATAAGGATGATGCGAGGGTTATTGTGCACAATGGGGTGGTGCACATCCAAACCCGCACCCCTGGGTGCACCACCACCACCACCACCGGGGGAGGTGATAGAAGAGCCAGACACAACAGCTACAGTAGAGGGGGTGATGACCATATGCTGGAAGCTCCCACCGGTGACCAGGGTCCGGGGGAGGGGAGGTGGTTGCTGTAATTGCTATCTGCGTGTATTGGGCATACACGGCGTGGGCCAGCGTGGGACGGGCATGCACCGGGTCGACTCCATCACGCATTCCTGTAAAATGCAACCATACTGCACGTCCAACCCACTATACTCATTCGTTTTGTAACATTTACTCTATTTGTGTGTTTTCAGCAACATGGGACCAATGTCATTGTGCACACATTTGAAATTACAATGTGGCATTATCATTCAACAGATTTTTGTTTAATTGTATGCATACATTTGCATGTGTATTTGTATACTTTTAGTAATGTAGGACCAATATCAGTCAGTGTGCACGTGTTTGGTGCGTGGCTTTATCTTTCACTTTTAAAAACGTGTAGATATCAAGAATTCAGTTACGTTTCCAACGTGATTTAAATTTTTTAGATCCTTTGACCTTAAGGTAGTTGGGGACACTGAGCCAATTGATTTAAAAACACTAATAGCGTATTGTTAACATTGCTGTAATGTCATATCAGAAGTATCAATGTTCTATTCAACATATAAGCTGAGTACTGAAGGAATAAATATTGAGAAATTCCCATATAAATGAATGGCAAAAAGTTAACAAAACAGTCAATATTTATAGCATTTTTTCAGAATATAACAAGTAGTTTTGTAAATTATTTGTACCTATTACAATATTTTTTATTATGCTACAAAGTGAGTATTTGTTGAAAAAGTGAAGGTTACCCCAAAAGAACCCATAGGAACTGTTGACATTAATTGACCCATGTATTGGCCAGTTAACTGATTGGATTGTCTTGGACTGAAATGATGTCAGAGGGATGCTAAAAGAGCTGTTCTTTTGTTTCAAATCACTTTCTGTTTGGTTCCACTTCACTGACACTCTATGGGGTCACAATTGCCTTAATAGGTGAAGGTCACTCGATGCTGAGGACAGAGGTTACATTTTCTATGGCACAAAATAGAGTACATGTATGCCACAATTTAATGATTCGTTAAAATTCTACTTAAAAATTAATTTAAAACTCTGTTGTAAAAAATTAATCTATTTACTGTTTTACTTTTTCTGATCAATCAGATTTTACTTTATATTAGTGCATGTGTACCAATAGATAAATTCAACCATTTTTACAACATGACTACAGAATATAATTTCTGTGTAATCATCTTCAAATTTCACAGAAAAAATCAACTAAAATTATAATCATAATGAAGCAAAATAGTAACATCAATCTAAGCCTATGAACAACGGGGCAAAATATCAAAATTATGGAAAACGTACTATTTTTTTTTATATGGGCGATAATGGGTGCAGTATGCATGCATTTCACGAGGTATACACAAATATAATGTACATATTCAGTAAAACATAACGAGTATACGTACGTACTGTACTGGTTTTATACATAATGTTAAGCCGTATCTTATGTTTCTTTGATAAAATATGGCTACCAAACATATTCATACAAAAGAGTGGTTGTCTTAATTTCGAAAATCAGTGCAGTTCTGGAAATCAAATTACCTATGCCCTTACCCATGATGGAATCTTAAACTTTGTGCATATTTATATAAAAACACACGTGCATAATTTAAATAAAACATAATGCATTAAGGACAAGTAATGTTGCTCTTGGAGCTGCACTGAGTATTTGTAGATCTGTAACTAATGTCTTACCTCTGGTTTACTGCGCCACGTTCAAAAAGTGCAACATAACACGCCCATGGGTCAATTGGCTAAACTTATAAAAAAATCATAAAAAAAAATGCCGCAAAATTACAGCTTCAACAGAGCACCACATTTTTTTACACGTTTTCTTAAATTCCGTACATTAATCGAATCATACACGTAACAGTTGAAACTAAAACTTTTGCTGCAATGAAATATCTGAACAAAAATATCTGCACAAAAAACACTCGGTAGACAATAGCAATTACAACTAGGTACAAGATAGTTAAACGATCACAGTTCACGTCTATTTTCTAATTAAATGATAGAAGCGCAAGGTGCGATGCTCACGTTTTGACACTTGACGTTGGTTTGGGGTTTGACGGGCGCCACCCCGGTGCCTGCGGTGCTGGGACAGCCGGGGATAGGAGTCGTTGGCACCCGCGTCACCTCCTTGGGCACGGGCGAGACAGGAGACCGGTGGTACTTCTCGTAACACCTGAAATATACAGTAAATAACCCATAGAACAAATCAAAAAGCATTTGCACATACATTGAAATATTTTCCAGAGTTAACAATATTTCCACTGTTTTTAAATCAGGCCACATGTGATCCAACTGTTGCAGCTTTTTTCACCTATGACAAATTGATCTTCAGTATAAGTGATATTGTGCAGCATGTTGAAGGCTTGTTAGTGACAGTGCTTACCTGAGTTGCGCAGCATGTTGAAGGCTTGTTAGTGACAGTGCTTACCTGAGGTTGTGCAGCATGTTGAAGGCTTGTTGGTGACAGTGCTTACTTGAGGTTGCACAGCATGTTGAAGGCTTGTTAGTGACAGTGCTTACCTGAGGTTGTGCAGTATGTTGAAGGCTTGTTGGTGACAGTGCTTACCTGAGGTTGCACAGCATGTTGAAGGCTTGTTGGTGACAGTGCTTACCTGAGGTTGCACAGCATGTTGAAGGCTTGCTGGTGACAGTGCTTACCTGAGGTTGCGCAGCATGTTGAAGGCTTGTTGGTGACCAGGATTCTGGTTTAGTGCCTCGTTATAATGCCAGATGGAGCCGGTGAGGTTACCTTTTGCCGCCAACATGTTGCCGAGGAAAAAGTGAGTCTCCGGCTAAAAAACACGTAACAAAGCGTTAAAATGTGCAAAGTGAACCTCGCACATGAGTGTTACAAGTAGCAAATCTCATATTTGCGTATACCTTTCTGCTCATGCCTTGTTTGCTTCATTCCTCTTTATCTCTCAATACTAAAAATCTAGCTGTCACACTTTTCATGTCACAAGATGGCAACCAGCAGACCAGCAGTGGTGTTGTTGTGGGCACAAGTGGCCAGAGGGGATCTGAGAGAGTTTACTGCTTGGGGCTGCATGGGGATGTGGGTATGATAGTGGTTTCAGAGGGCCAAGGACCTGGCTTGCCAGCGAGGGCTTTCTAGTTTATTAATAAAGCGTTAACTATGTCATCATTCCACCATATTTTACAGTTCACCTTTGCACTTATGTATTCTCACCTCCAAGTCATTAATATTGACGGCTTCCCGCATCACGGCGACCGTGTCGTCTATCCGGCCCCACTTGTACAGTACGCTGGCGAGGTTCACGAGCGGCACGTCCTTGTACTTATCCGGGGCGTAGTACAGTGCACGCCGCAGGCACTCTATACCCTGCTTATTGTTACCGATGATGCGCCAGTACAGACCAGCCAGGTTGTACAGCACCCAGTTTGGCCCTATCCGCTGTAATCCAATACAAAAATACCATTACAACATTGTTTTATTTAATGATTACAAATGTCACATCATATTGTTGGCAAAGTAATTCAGGCATCTGTAAATGTTTGGCATTGCTTCCCCGTCAATATTAATTTAAAATTATGGGACTGTCATTTGACTGGTTGGGTAGATCCAAAATAAAGTTAAAGTGTTGTCCTCACAGCTTTACAAAATTAAAATGTAAAATTGGGATAAGCAAAAAAATCTCATTCTCTCAGGTGATGGCTCACAACAAAGTTGTGCGAATTATTTCTTGAGTTCAAACTCTAAAACGGTATCTGAGCAGTTACATACCTTTTTAAGCGCGGTGAGTATTCTCTGTCCGACTTCCTCCTCCGTCATCTCCGGGTTATCCACCAGATCCAACAGCACCTGTGAATATATGATGCAAAGGTCATTACAAGGTCACTGGGTACCAGTGACCAGTGTGTATGAGTTGCGAAACTAACAAGTTTAATTTGAGGGGCGATGGAATCACTTGAAACAATCGACAATGCTTAAATTAGATCAAGGACTGTAAATGCCGCCTAAGTGAAAACACTTGAAGATCAACTATGGCAAGAATTCAGTTTTTCATCTGGCAAATTTAGATCACTCGGGTGTTTGGTGGTTGCTTTTTGTTATTTTGCATGTAGTAGAACCTGTCTTGAACGACAGGGTGTCGCCCAAGACAGGGTCATTTAAACTAGTTTTAACAACTTTGTGTACAGTGAAAAGTGTCGTAAAAAGATACAATGTCGTTCAAGACAAGTTCTACTGTTAGGAAGGAAAGAGCACTTACGTTTTTCATGGTGCGGTCTGGTATTTTATCAGGCACTTTGTCGCGCTCCTTCACGGCGGTGATGTGGTCGAACGACTCGCGTCCCTCGGGTATGTTCGCCAAGGGTATGCACGTGGGAGGGTACCATGGTAACGGGTGCTGCATACCCTTCTTCAACCCCTGACCCTCAGTCAGAAGCGCTTGTACTCTGGAATTACACAAAATAGGAACGTGAAACGTAATACATGACTACATTAACATAACATAGTGAATTAAATTCATGGAATATAACCACAGGCAATTGCTTTCAAATGTAAAATCAAATTCTTTATTTTTTACAATTGCAAAGTAATTGAGCCACCAAATTACTCCAATGTCTTGTGAATTGGCATTTGTATTAAAGCGATATTTCATCCACAGGATTTTTCAATTTACAGAGCTCGCCGTTCATCATTCTACTATGATTGTGCGCTACTCACTGGAAGCCCTTGTTCTCTGCGGAGAGGTATGTTGTGGGTATAATATAACATACTCGAAGCCCTTGTTCTCGGCAGGGAGGTATGTTGTGGGTAAATATAACATACTCGAAGCCCTTGTTCTCGGTGGGAGGTATGTTGTAGGTAAAATATAACTTACTCAAAGCCCTTGTCCTTGGTGGGAGGTATGTTGTAGGTATAATGTAACTTACTCGAAGCCCTTGTTCTTGGCGGGGAGGTATGTTGTAGGTACAATATAACTTATTCGAAGCCCTTGTTCTCGGCGGGGAGGTACGTTGTAGGTATAATAAAACTTACTCGAAGCCCTTGTTCTCGGCGGGGAGGTATGTCGTCGGGTACTCGTTGTACGCAGGGAACTTCTGTACATACGTATCACACTCCTCCTTGTTCGGCCACTCCTTGTCCTTATGGACTGCCTTCTCGTCCTCCTGTAAACGTACAATGTACAAAAATAAGATTATATTACAGTGTGCCACGGGTACCTACATTAGTGCCGATTGCCTTCTAATCTTCCTACAGGAATACAGTGTAAATATACAATATAAAGTATGTCATTCACAGTGCACCACGGGTACCCATTTTGTAACAGTTATTGCCTTCACGTCACACCGTGGAAAGGAGCAAATATTTTGACATCTTATTGATGATTTAAATATTTATTCACAGCATAGACTCCAGTACAGTATTTCTAGTATCTATAATTACGACAAGATGTTAGGAGCAGAGGTTTATACGAAATAAATATTTTCTTTGTGGACCACAAACAGGTGGTGACTTGACATACAAGTTGTACCTCGGGTGTGGGCTGCCTGCGGATAGAGTAGACCGGCGAGCGCAGGGGCTGTCTGTAGTCCGGTCCGTCCCGGTTCACGTCCTCGTACATATCATCCTGCAGTAAATAACCGTTCTTGTAAGTTCCGTTCTTATACCGTTATGTATCAGTTAAATTCCACTAAATATGTCATCTTAAGTGAGATTCTAAAGATTGGCAATAGTAAAATCTGCATTGAATGTACGAGCCATCAGGTGAACTACATGTACTGTAAGGCCACATACAGTTTTTCCATCACTAATAATAATCTTGTAATTGATTGGAGTACCTACTGTACTTATTGCATAGTTTGACCAATGCAGATTTTACTGTGAATATGTGTGACAATAACAGATCCACAACCAGTGCGTCTTCATAAACTAAACGCACGCTAGTTTTGGTGCATGTATCACGCATTGAGCTAACTGGTGAATGTTCGTCTCATTGGCTTAACATTACATCGTTACCGTCGGTGAGTTAAGGACGGTGCGTCTAGTTTATGAAGGTGCGCTGCACAGCAGGGTCCGAAACCAGGGTAATTTAACAGACTTGACTCACCTCGTCTGGATCCGTCCAGCCGAAGTCGAGATCGTTGATGATCGGTGTCTTGCGCCCCCACGAGCACTCCAGCTCATTGCGACCGTTCTGCTCCACCACCTGACAGAACTCTCCTACAAACAGGTACCAAGCGTTCTGTTAAATATTTTACTCAGAATGCTACCTCTACCTTTGACACTTGTCACGCATGTGTGAAAATCATATGTACACTTTGTACCTCTATTATGACATACCACGTATAATAATAATTTTGAATACACAAGTTAGTATTATGATACAAAAGTGAATGCAAAACTGAATTTTCAACTCCTGAGATAAACTTTAAAATAACAGATTAGTGAAATTACGAATGTTAAAATTCATCTGAAGAAATGTAACCAGGGGCTGAAAAATAGGTCCGGATAAACCTGAGCACTTTAAATCATTATTTTATATTGTGAACGCGAATATTGTTAACTAAACAACATGTGTATAGCAATTAAAAAAGGTTTTATTATGATTGATATTTTGATAAATAATAATAAATTGGAGAGATTCAATTTTTATGTAACTTGAAGTCTAACAGTTAGACTCACCGATATTGACGACGCCTTCCCTCTCTTTGTGCGCGTCGTAAGACACTCGCTGTTCGTACTTGAAGTCGACGGAGGCTTGTTCGTTTATTAGCTTATCGTTCTGCGCCTGCCAGTGCTCGTGCTTGCCCTGGTAGTCTCTCAGCTCCGCCAGAGTGCGCTGCAGTGATCTACAATGTGGTTAAATTGATATTGAAGACTGTGTTAAATTGTCCTGTTTCATGTTTTGAAGGCGTAATGTGTCACTTTGTATGGAATTGTATTAAGATGACTCTTCGTGGTGCAATCATCCATTCTAACAATGTGCAAAGATACAGCTATTAATGTAATATCTTTGATTAATTATCCAGTATGCTTTTTCGCAAATGTTGCAAATGTTAGTATCAGCAGCACATCCCCCATTATGCGCATTATAAAGGCTTGTCCGCTGCATGGACATTAGTAATTTTAAATAAGACTTCTAGTCTTACCGGTGTTGCATCTCCAGCGCCTCCTCTAGCTTGGCGTGACACAGCACGGCGTGCTTGCGCTGCGCCGCTGCCTCGAAGTCCGGCTGGATCTTCAGCGTGTTCTCGAAACAGTTCACAGACTTGTTGTACTCAGCCAACACCTGCAGTACAAGCCAAAACAACATCAGTCTTACATACTGTATGAGGAGGCCTGTATAATTCGTATGCTTTGTCCAACTAAATTACACATGTTAAATTATTCGGTTGCGCAAAGCGTCAGACTACTATTAGAATAGTTTTGGTCCCAATATTATGGGTCAATCATAGAAGTCTAAAATAGTAAAACCGATGACTTTGGCCTTGTGCTCAAAAGTTATATACAGAAAAGTTGGTGATGGGAATTTTTTGTTATATTTGTAGTGGCTTAATTAAAAAAAACAAGAAAGCCGGGGGGCTTGTGGCACAGCTGAAAGAATGTTGCTGTATTACTATTTCTTGATGCACTTACGG
>JBCAUI010540993.1:0-10828 GCA_038406195.1 Haplosyllis anthogorgicola
TTATTATTATTATTATTATTATTATTATTATTATTATTATTATTATTATTATTATTATTATTATTATTATTATTTAACAAAGCTGACATTAATAACGCATTATACGGAGGTTCTTACATTTTAGAACTGTACAGATCTCACTGCCCTACCCCGCTGAACACCCGTACGCGTCGCACACGTCTCGGCTTGCGATCTTCCCGAAGTACGACTCGTCCGCCGACAGAACCCGCGGGGTCCAGGCGGCCCAGCAGTCCCCTAAACACGCCGAGATGCCTGCAAGCCCGTACAACGTCATCGTCATCAGTCAAAGTAAAGGTAACGTGTCGTATTGCAAACTGTTAATTTGTCTTCTTTTCGTTATGAACATATTCATTGGTGGATCCAGGGGTAGCGCAAGGGGTATACGCCCCCTCCATCAGTCAAGAGTTTTCTTCATTTCCGTAAGGTTTCGGTGGCCAATGTGAAATTTGGGGTTTAAATTTAAGACTCTTATGTAAAGCTACCAAATTGAAATGAAGAAGCTTTCAGTATTAGATATACCCTTGTTTATAGAAATTATGTCATTCAAAATGTAGCGTGCAGGTTACTGTTTCGAACCGAACACTCCCCAAGTTTTATCAGTATTGACAACAAAGACACAACTATCACTTTTTACATTGGAATGTGTCTTCCTTATGTTGATGTGTCTTGCGTCAACATAGTTTAATTGAGCAAACTGTTGTGGGAGGCATGATAAACGTAGGTTGAATGAAAATAGATCCATCACGTACACACATAATGTAGTTTCAATACAAAAAATTGAATTTACGGCCACCAGACCACGTACGATCGATTTGATCATTTCCTTATTTATTAATTTATCATGAGAACGTAATTAATAAATTGCGAGAAGACATTTAGTCCCCTTTTTGTCCTCTTTGCTACCGACAATCAAGTCGATAGTTTTGACATACAACTTTTTTTGCTACTTAAGTGCAACATGATTTTTTAGAATAATTTTATTTTAGCCTAGATGTCAGGAGTTATCATAAATTCTCAGCTTAGAAACTGCTGTCATCTTCCAGGCCGCTGGACTGCCTGTTTACAGAAATGGAAATTGCTTTTTTCCAAAACAGTTGCTTCAGTCTAGTCAAAAAGTTAACTGTTTCGGACTAATTATCGTGATTAAAGATGGTTAGTCAGAAGACCCAGTAGGTCGAAAGGAGACCAGAATAATTTATATGTAATATTTTAAAATCTACAAATTCTTTCCAATTACAATGTATTCGATAAAAACGTTACAATTACACTATTTTGTAATATTATAAACCCGCGTATTTCTTCAGGTCAGGCGAGAAGACACGAATTGCAGTCTCTACCCTCTGAAGCAGAAAAGAAACCTCTACACTGGATAGCAGCACACAACTGGCAACATGTAAGTTTCAAATATGTGTTCATAAAAGCAGCTTTTGGTTTGGTAAAATTTAATTTCGTTTAAAGAAATTCATATGAATAGTGGAAACTCGGGTGTATAATGGAGTTTGTATATTGCTCTGTGTTACAGCAAAAATAGGGTTTTCTTGTACTGATTTATAATATCACTCATCTTGTGAGTAAATAGTTTTTAAATGTCATGGCTTATTTCAGACTCCCAAGACACCAACAGGTCAACAAACAAGATCTTACCCCACACCACCTAAGACCATGGTACCTAATCTGGAAGAGGTTAGTATTGTAATACAACTGTTGTTTTTTGTCTAAATTAGTTTATCTAAAAGTTAGATGAATTTATACAATTATCAGAAAAATTAATTGATATTAGATTTAGTGACTTAAAAATTATCAATATTATTATTCGACCAAAATTTCGTCTTTTTTGAGGCATTTATCAATAATTGATATGATCAATATCAATATAAAATTATTTGCATAATCAGGAAAAGTTGTCTAATTGTTTAGGAAAAAATAATTGAAAAATCTTAATGGGAGGGGGAGCTACTATATATGCTGTTTTATTTAACTATGTAAATTAATTACAGGTCAAATTTATTTACTGTTTTTATTAAACGGCCATTAAAATCAGGGTAAACACTAAGTTTGCATTTGGAAAACCATGGTAATTGAAAAGCTTTGAGAATCGTAAATTCTCCATGGAATAGTAATTGACAGTTAACCCGAAAAGGTGCAAGAAGTGTAAGTATGTGATAACACATTTGATTGTTTGTACAGAGAGATAACGCATCGTGTATAAAAGGAGACATGGTTGTTACACCCAGAACGGCCAACGCGTTGAGGAATGTGGAAAGACAACAGTGGAAGACAACATATCAACGTAACCATACAGGTACGCATGACCACTGACTGTTGGGTCACAAAAAAAATAACCCCACGCCTACTACGTACAGCTTAAAACATAGTAAAGGTCCAGTTTTATTAAGACTCGTGCAAGGGGTAAAAGAGGTTTTGAGTAAGTGAACGTTTTACCAAGAAATGGTCAGAGGGGTACAATCATACATCAAAAGGCAAAGGATCGACGGTTATTTTGCTCGAAAACAGGTCCAGAAGGTGCTGCCACTTCCACACTACAAAGTAACAGGCACATAAGGTGGCGTGTGCATTTACTTGGTAACTAGCCTGCCTTCATATTGCTTGGCAGCTGCAGCGTACTCTGTAGGTAGGCCAATAGCAGTCGCCTTGTGTATGGTCTGGTGTATTTGTACCCTTAAGCTGGGGCAAAGTAAGCGGAGCTTGCGGGTGACAGCAAGTGGTGCTTGCTTTATCCCCGGCACTAAACGTACTTCGCTTATTTTTTAGCCAAAAATGCAATCAATACTTCAACCTACACAAAACTTAATTTCCAGGCTTATTCAATTATTTCTAATTTTAATTGACTTCAGGTTTGGGTCCGCAGAACCAACTGAAACTGGATAATTATGCTGAGAAGGAAGCTGGACATGTAATGACAGGAGAGTACGATGATGAACTGGTGAGTAGTCATCTACAATTGACGATCTGTCACAGAACTAGTTTGACAAGTCCTAAACCCGCAATTAAATATTTACCAGTTACAGTGTCATTGTCAGTGGGGGATGTAGGATTCGGGGGAGGGGCAATTCTAAAAACCTCTTAAAAATTAGAAGTTGTCTGGAAACACGCTGTTAATATGAAAAAATGGCTGTAGAAGGGGGCGCAAGTCAGTCTTGTCTTAGACGACCTATCATAACAATTGGTAGATACCAATGGGTGCGAAGAACACCGTCAGTCCCAATTTTTTCTTCTCCTCGGGTTTTGTCAAATTTCGTGAAATTATATATTTTTTAGCACAAATATATGTTGGCGACCTATCCAACAAAAAATTCTATGTCTGCTACTGATAAATTCTTTAAAATATTAGTACATAATGGAAACTGTAACTGAATGTTTTCATGTCATTGTTTCTTTCAGTATCCGCATGAGCCGAACACGTTTGATCCACCTCGTCCATATGAAGGACGAATAGCTAAACTGAACACTCCGCAACCAAAACCTCAAACAGACAGATTCCCTGATCCGCAACCTGATCCCAACTACGTCAGGTAGGTACAGTGCTTAGGAATATTCTATTTATAATCGAATCTTTTACTCATTCACTGAGAAACGACACCATTAATAGTTGGCATCGATCTTGATGAAAATATAAATTTTTGTTCCAAATGAGACCTCTTGCACAAGAAACCTAATATGTTAATTTTGTGACCACAGTATTTTCAGCCTGAATTCCTGTTAGTGTCAGTTGTACAACGAGAAATTTCTTTGTTGCTCTGTCCTGTTTACACCATTGAATAATATATATACTCACAGAAAACCCACGCTGAGTGAAATAGAAGAGGACAGGCTATGGAACGGAAAACAGTACACAAATCTTCCGGACGGATATAACCACGTGCAGACCGAGAGCAGCAACCAGGCGGTGCAGGGAACAATGGTCAGGGACCGCATGGAGGAACCAGTCTGGCAGCAGAATGGACAGGGTGAGACCGGGAAGCAGGAGGAGGAGGAGACGGAGGAACAGAGGCTGATCCGATTAAGGATGAAACAACACGCAGAACATCAACAAATGGAGGCACAGAACAGGTTCGTTTGGTGTCTTACTTTGTGACCACCCAAATCAGTGTGAAATTTTACAATTCTGTCCCTCATTTGTTGTGACAAGTCACTGCGACATTTGATTCAAACAGGCTACAGTTCGTTGGTGACATAACTTTTTCGTATTTTAAGAGTCCGGTCATTTTTTTCGCTTCAGGTTTCACGCGCTGAATCTACAAGGTCCACAACACAATCTGACAGCTAGACACCACAAGATGGCGCTGGCAAGTACCAAAACGCAACCTTACGTCTTCTACAAACATGAAGGTATTGACACAGTTAAAATTATTGTACTGTTCCAGCCACTGGTGTCCAAAATTTCTCAAAGGGAGAGCCAATCTTGGGGCGCCCTAATTTTTACCCATATTTTGCTTAAAAATCACCAAAGATGCATGAAAATAAAGAAATTTGGGGCCGTAAGGGGGACCCAGGTTCCTCTGGCACCCGTTTGGATCTACAATGTTGTTAATAAAAAACATTTTTCAAGCTTAAACCACGCGCAGAGAACTCATCCAACCTTATTGTGAGCCATCACTTTGAAGTTATTGGAACATGAGCAGTCTACCTCCCACTTGGTGTCGACACACTCAAATCTCTCCTCAGCATTTGCTGGTACCAGTTTTGTATCTTGATGCGGTGAGGCTCTGATTCACCGAAATGTCCATCATCTCTATCCCTGGAAGTTGAACTTGGATCATTTGCTTCCCAATGTGCTTACTCTCCATTTGGTCACGGAGACAACGGTCGCACATATATTACTTTATCAGAAATATTTGTGTTTTCATAACCGAAGTTTTCGCAATTTATGGCATCAGCTTAGAAGAACGGGATGTTTTTCTGAATCATAGACAGATAAAAAACGTTTAAAGTCACATTGTTTTTCTATCAATACCAGAAACTGAAATTCTATTCTATTATTCGTTTCTTGGTTTTTTCTTGGGTTTTTTTCTAAACATGCTTTAATGTACAGAGTGCAGTTTTATTTGGGCAAAAAAACTAGTATACTGCCAAATAAGTTTTTGAAAAGAACACGATTGCACAGTTTTAGGTTTGGACGCGTTCGTTAAAATTGGTTCAATTCCAGGTAAATACCAAGAGGAGAGAGCTGGACTGTACAATACACCTAGCTACGATCCGTACAAACTGCAATCCGTGATGAACGCCGAAGAGCGGAGAGGAGCGGCGTTATTCGATATAACAGATTGTCACAAAGACGCGCTGAATCTGCACACGCAACTCAATGACGATATGGCACAGGTCAGCATTATTTTGTAGAAATAATAATATTCAATAACAATCATACTAACAATCTTTTATGACGTGAAATTTTATGGGTGTAACCTTTTGTTGTTGTTATGTCATGTGTCGATCCGAAAGAAACTGAGTGAAAACCTATTTCAGTACCTGCACACTGGAATATCTTGGTACACACATTGGGTATATGAAACATAGGTGAACGAAATCCAACAAAAGCTACATACTTTATCATTACCAAACAGTTCAAAACAGAGTCCGTTTAATTGCTTGCCTTTAAATTGCTCCAGTTAAGGCAAGACGGTTGAAATATAGAAAATTAATAATATTTTGCCTAACATATAAGTTATGCCAAACGAAGGATGAAAATCAGTAGCGAATTTAAACTCTTTTTTTGCAAAAGGAGCCACAATCAGCTTTACTTCATAGCCTGCAATAAAATAAAAGCAGATCAATCAGATATTTAATGAATGACAAGAATGCCTTCCAACCAAAGGCCAAACCGACCGCTTCGCAAATAGTCATTAAAATGCAAATAGTAACTAAAATGCAAATAGTTATTAAACATGAAAAAATTACAAAAATCTTGAAATTTGACCTTCAAATGACCTTGACCCATATTTTGACCTTGGCCCCATTTACTTGTCTGAAACATCATAACATGTCATTAGCAGACAACACTAAAAATTTTTAATTTTTTATTGCTGTGACCTTGACCTTGATTCTCAAAGTTGACCTAGATATTATGGACATATACCACCATATCAAAAATTAAGTTTCTAGGTCAAGCCATTCAAAAGTTATAGCCTGGACAGACAGGCACACAGATAGACAGACACATAGACAGACGCGACTGAAAACGTTACCTTCCCGCGTACGCGGGCGGTAAAAACTGTCAAATATGTGATGCATGTAAACAAGTAAGATTCGTGATGTATATCTATAAAGCACATAATGATTATGAACACATCATATCGTTACTGATTATGACTATCTGCAGATACCAAATTGAAACATTTTAAAGATAATGAATGCAAATTTAAAGAGGTAAATTTAAATATGAGGTAATTTTTAAAAACCTGTTCATAATCATAATGTGCTTTATATGTTACGAATTTAACTTGTTTACATGCATCATATATTTGTTTTGTCACACAATTACAGAATTTCTCAAATGACCTTTGGAAAGGGATCGGGGCAAGATTTTGGGCACCAGGGATTGATGTTATTCCCCACTCCGGCGGGGCCCCGCATCCCGTGAACACCATTATTATTTTCAGGGACTGGCTACAATCTAAATTCAAAAGTATAGTCCACCTGGACCATGAATGTTTGTAGATGTGTGTGTGTGTGTGTGTGTGTGTGTGTGTGTGTGTGTGTGTGTGTGTGTGTGTGTGTGTGTGTGTGTGTGTGTGTGACATCCATGTTACTGGTAGTTCCTGAGACTAAGTTGTCCCAAATTTCTGCAGACGGGAATAAATCATGAAAATGGGATTACAGTTGTCCCCGGATATATCGATATTTTTGGTGCGGGAAAATAGCATCGATATAAGTAGAACAATAAACATGAGGGTCTATTAATTTGGTGAGGAAACAAGTATCGATATAAGCGATATATCGATATATCCGGGGACGAGTGTAAATCGGGCCCCACAATGTTTTCGTGATGATGGAATCTCTCGTTGCAGTGATATGGATGTGATACAAGAAGGTCTGGGTATTGACATAGGATCAGCCGTCCGATGGCTAAGTTTGAGTGCATCAGCTCTGATAATGGGCTTAATCATAGGATGGAAGCTCGCTATATTGGTCATAGCAATTACACCCCTGCTAGTCATAATAGAAAGGATTAGGATGATAGTAATAGTCTACTTGCTTTACATAATCTTTACTTTTCCAAGGTCGAGATCGCCATACATTGGCAGAACTTAGCTTCCAACTTAACCTTGCAAACAATTTTAGTGCTTTCTTAACCAAGATCGGTTTCTTTCGCAAGTTTTCCAATCAATTTCTTTAAAAAGATACTGTTCTCAAATGTTTATTGAGGAAAAAGTCTTGTCTAGTACAAGGATCATCTATCCCCTAAATAATAAATGCAAAATTAGCGGTGTCCATACGCTGCACTGTTTAACACATCTGTGTTGTCTGCAGTGTCTATCTGTGTCGACTGCATCGTGCTTATGCTGTGCCTTTGTGCAGCCTATGTTGAAAAATAGGCTCACATAAACGACTTACAGTCGGCAAAAATATCAAGATTGGTATATTCAATTATTTTGGCACATTGAGTGTGGCGCATAAAGTTAAATACAAATTAGAATGGTTCTAGAATAAAAAAGCAAATTCTTAGGGATTCCACATAATTATGTTTTATTAGTCTATCATGCATGCGTCGATAGACTTCTTTGATGGGTAACCTAAAACGTCCATGAGCTCAAAAAAGCACCGGGAACCAGTCAAGTTGGAAAGGTCAGGGTGCATAGCTGTGAACACTGTTCAAACTTGTTCATTGGCTGGAGACTTGCTTGGACATTCTGCGATAGACTCTTTAGCTGCCAGGATAATTGTCGTTTTTTAACATTAGTTAGTGGCTAAGGCTACCAGGAAGGAACTGAAAGCAAATGCCAAGGCAGGAGCAATAGCAGAAGAAGTTCTTGGTTCTATCAGAACCGTGTATGCTTTCGGAGGGCAACATAAAGAGTGCAAAAGGTAAGATTTTGTCTTTCCAACATAACATTCAGTTGAAAGTAAAGATATGTATCAATTTTTGGATCTCCTACTTTTTGGCTCATTTGTCATAATTGCCCAAGAGTCTACAGAACCATGAATTGTCAATCGTCCGTCATTGTCATCGTCTTTGTCATCTGTGTGCACTCATACTGAGCATACTATTAGTCACAGAGACTTCGTACTCTTACACACACACATGCACCATCTCAGAGCCTGGCTGAAATCAAGATGCTGTGACAATTTTTCACAAATTGGCAGCCATACTTGGTGTTTTTCTTTGAACCTTGCTCCTGAAAGTGCAGTTAAAGATACAGGCTTCATATTTGGAAGTCTTATGTATTGAGATACCCTATTCATATCTTATAAAAATGATATTGATGCCACCTATTTTCCCAGTGTGGCAGTCATATTTGTGTTATTTCACAGATCACATCCGGAGATGATCTTAGACACTATTTGATTCCATTTTATATTGTGACTTAAATCATCTTAGTCTTTTGATAATGCAAAATGAACTGGATCTATTTTTGCTTACTCATGGTTGAGTCATTTAACTTGGCAATGCGACGTTTTAGTAAATTATTTTTTAAAAAAAACCCAAGCAAACGAGTTATTTATTCTTGTAGATATTCGAGTTGCCTGACTGAAACACTGAAGATTGGAATCCATTCCGGAATGATTGCCGGTTTGGGAACAGGATTTACTATGGCGGCCTTGTACTCTGCAAATGCTGCTTCACTTGCCTGGGGTAGTCACCTGGTCAGAGAAGATGAGATTACCCCTGGAACAATGATTTCAGTAAGCTGTTTACCGTATTGTAAGCGTAGGCCTGCTTTGTCAGTGGGGAAATGCTGAGCCATTACAGATCAGACGTGGCATTTTCCCATGTTAATTCTTTGAACCCCTATGGATGAAATCCTAAAGTTATGGAATTGAATTGAACTATGTTTTGTTTATGTCAAATAAGTTCACCCCGACAGCAATGAATTTATATGATTGAAAAATACTGAAAATCAGCTTCTGGTTAAAATGAGAGTTTAGAATGTATAAATTCCCTACTATTATTGAGACTAATTGGACATACCTACAGTATAGAACTGCATATCTGAGCTAATTTGGTTTGCATTGTATGCATTATTATTTAATAGTACTGAAGAAATGTTTAGTTTAAAGAAAATTTGTTACAAGTAAATCGTTTGTTTTGTAATGCTCATGGTTGCCATAGCACAGGGAAAACAAGGATTTTAATTTTCACTTTTTTCAGTTAGGGAAAACAGGGGAAAAACACACACAGGGGACTTTTACAAGAACACAGAATTTTTTCAATTTTTGTAACAATGAAGTAATTTTTTTATAAATTACCCCATTCACAGCTTTTACATCCCAATTTTTTTCAATTTTTTGAGCATGTTGCATTCTCAGTTATATAATTAATACAACTTACTTGGAATGCCAATGGTGTCAATCATAAGTTATATTTCATTTACAGGTTATTTCTAATGTTCATGTCCATGTTTGAAATGAAACATTAATTTGAATTTCGCTCCTCTCTCCTTGTGGCTGGTAAGCCGGTTTACTCATCGGAGTGACGGTGGGTAATCTTATTGGTAGGGTTACCCTGCCTAAATATTCACAAATATTGCATATCCTAGCTTGAAAAAGAATATATAAATTCACCCGCCTACAATAAATACCCATCATCCATGTACAAATTTCTGTTTCAATTAATTTCACAGATTTTCTTCTGTATTCAATTGGGAAGTATGGCCATAGGAAATGCTACACCATCATTAGAATGTTTCACCAAAGCAAGAGCTGCAGCTTCTTCGCTGTGGCAGTTACTGGACAGGGTAATATGATTCTTTATTAAACCAAAAATCATGGGCGTACTCCATTCGAACTGTGGCGAGAATTGAAATTAGACCTCTCAAGGTCCATCCACCTCGCAGGTCCATGCACCAATTAAAAGTCCTCACTAGACCTCCTTGGCGAGATAGAATCTTAACCTTTTAGTTGTCAACCATTCCAATAGTGTTCAGGTGAAGCACTACATTCATAATTTTAGACCACGCCAGTTTCCAATACAGTACGCTCCATGGTAACAACACATTTCAGTTTCACTGTTTTTGGGATACTGGAGCCCTCTGTTTTGCATTTGGAATTACGTTGCCCCCTCTGACGTAGATAACTTTTCTCACAAGCATTAATGCTGTTCCAGACAGGAATGAAGATATAATGCAATGGTGAATACAGTCCAGTAGACTCCTTCCTTTATCTTATGCCAAAAGTGTTTTGAGAGACAATAGCACAAATACATCATACAGCTGTATCAATCTCCGGGAACATTTGTGAGTTATAGTTGTATTGTGTGCCCCATTGGATAGTCACTGAAAGGGCTACAGTTAGGGTCACGAAGTATCCGCGATTCAGATAACAGCAACAATCGATTTTCAATTCAATGGATGAAGCTACAGAATGGTGCCTTAAACTTTTTACAATAATTTCTTGATCTGAAAGTAGGAGTGCACAGTGTAATATCATCTATTCAGTATACCAGTAAAATTCAAACTCTTATTTTACTTTCAGTTTCGAACAAAATGAGCAATAATAAAAACCAAAATTAATGGCTCGGCATAATCTTTAATTGATTACATTTAGTATTATTCTACAGTGAACTCTTTATTTTATACGACTCAAAAACATGCAGCAAGACGGCAGATTCTACTGCATTGATGATATTCTG
>JBCAUI010541004.1:0-10827 GCA_038406195.1 Haplosyllis anthogorgicola
TCACAAATCACATCTGTAGATTTGACCTTAGACACTTTATTTAATTCCATGTGATACTGTGACATAGTTTTTTGATAGTTTTTGATAATGCCAAATGAGCTCAGGTCCATCTGGACCTATTTTTACTAGTTAACTTCGATATATCTAAGACAAATTACAAATAAGGATGTAGCCAAATGTTTTATGTAAAATTTTGCGGTGAATGTGTACAATACCAACTCAAGAAAATCCTGGAAAAAATAGCATCACAGTCATTAAAATATTTGATTGTTTTAGGTCGATACGGCATTTGCATGAAGCATCACAAACAGATGGCAAGGCGGCCATCAACCTGGCGAAACTCAAAATATTCAGACATTTCTATATATTGGTGAGTACACCACTAAGCTTTATTTAGGAAGATATCGAGAGGTCAATTATCAAATTGTGGTGTGGGTTAGAACTACAGTAGGGCCTCCTTTGAGCGATACTCTCTCTTTACACGACACTTTTGGGTGATATATTTTAGTATTAAATGCATATCTCGTTTGAGCGACATCCTCACTTTTACGACACTTTGGGGAAGCAATAGTTGGGTGTTGCTCAAAAGAGATCCTACTGTAGTTCAATTATCAAATTGCGTTGTGAATTAGAACTGCTAAATTCCCAGCCGGGAAGGCATATGAGAACTTCTGCAACCTTGGCATTAGTTATCCTGCAAGTGAGCCATCACCTTGTGATGATGCGATCTGTAATAAACATGTGTTGCTGTACACTCCACTAACGGTCCCATCATCCGGTGGTCCAACATGAGGCTGGTACCAATTTTACACCTTACTATGGTCGGACTGTGATTTGCTGAGATACACCCAACATCTCACCCTGTCTGGGAATTGAACCCGCTCAGCAGAACATCATTTATGCTAACCACTACACTACAAAGTCTGTTTTAAGCACTGATTGGCTGAAGAAAACGAAATTAAACAAAGAGCTTAATTTTATGTTGTTCTGTTTTTAACTGTTTGAGGAAGTGCCTTGTACCTACAGATCGTTCTTAATGGTATTATTTTCTGTATTTTCAGATTGTGTGCTACATTTACTTCACACGTATTATAGTCTATTTATTGAAGGTAAGATTCTCAAAACTAATGTTGGAAGGAAAAACAAAACAAAAAAAAATTAAGTGCAAAAACAAATCTGGACCTGTACCCTGTCTGGAAAGCAAACCTGGGTAACCTGTGTAGCAGATTTTAATGCTAACCAGGAGCAGAATTCATGTTGGAGCAGGTGTGTGCTATTGGTAACCCCTCTTGGACCCGCCAATACTAACCACAAAATGAGGCAAATCTGGATCCAGGGAATCGAACTCAGTTCCGTGAGATAGCAGTCCCACAGGAGTATATCATAGTTATAATGTATTTATTATTATTTTCCAGATCACAGTACCCTTCCAGTATGAGTGGTTAGACGAGTTGTTCAAGGAAATGGCAACTTTCGTGTTTTTCGTTGTAACGGGTTACAAGTTCCGGCCGGCGAGCAACAACCCGTACCTACAGCTGAGCACCGAGGATGATGACGAAGTCGAGATGGACGAAGTGTAAGTGTGTGTGTGCGAGCGTGCCTGTGTGTGTACGTGTGTGTACATCTGTCTGCTGAGGATGAGTATTTAAGGTGAAGATGAACAAAGTATAAGAATTGTGCATGTGTGTATGCAGGTAGGGTTGGGTGTGTATCAGTGTGTGTGTGGTGCGCTCATGTAAACACATGCATTCATGCATGTCTTTGTGAATTTACACATGTGTGTGTATGGTGGGTTTGTATGAGTACATGTGCCATACGAATGCGGACAGCACATAGCTGAAGGTCCTTAATTCGACAATTACAAAGCAATTCTTGACTGTTATGTTAATTCTGTAAAATGACAAAGTAACTTTTAAACCCATTTTAAATCAGCACAGTTTACGCAAGTACACATAGCAGTTTGTTCCTAAGTCATGTACTCAGGATAGTCAGCATGTTGGCCATGTGTTAACCATTTAATTTGTGTGTTTCAGATTAACAAAGTCAGGTGCATACGAAGGTTTAGTTAAAGTCAACGTGAAGCAACCAAACAGCACGGAAGGTGGTAGCACCGGACCGTCTAAACGTGAGAGCAGCCACGAGTACGACTAGAAGGCGCCACATGCACTATTTATTATACCTGTATCAATTGGAATACATTGTACTCTGCGCTTTCTCATTTAAAGACTTAACTGTTTTTTCCCCTCACATGGTGGATATGAAGGCCTTTTCAGGCCTGCCCTTCTTGTCTACTGAAAGCCTACACATACGTTGCACTCGTTGGGACAAGCATGCTTTCTCGGCCTCCCAACTGTTGTGACGTTTATATATTCCAAATACCACTCCAAGGCATGTCGTAAAGTCTTGTCTAAATGTAAGAGTGGTCTCGAATACGATTACTATTTAGTCTGTTTGTCTCAATGTAAAGTGCAGTAACCAAAGAAAAGGGATGTATGTTGGTGTGTGCTTCTGGTTGCACTGTAATCAGTGTGTGCTCAATTACTGATTGCCGTACTGTCCAAGAAAGATGTACTGCCAGCCTGGCTTAATTCAAGGCTGATCACGTAAGTGCAGTAAAGACTTGCAGCAGAACCTGTTGTGAGCAGCATCCTAATTTTTCAGGTCAAAGATGCTGTAAAAGGCAGGTATGCCACAAAAGAGGTGCTGCTCAAAACAGGTTCTACGGTACTTGTTTCTGATGGTAGCAGACCCAACAGTGGCACATCCTATGCATGGATGTTGCATAACTTCCAATTTTCATTTTCATAAGCTTTTCCTTGTTAATCTAGTAAAAATTGTTAAAATGGGTGCCGACCTGTACATGTACTCACTGCTATTTATCTAGTTTTCTCAGATTCTAGATAACTTGTATGGTACAGTAAAACTCCTCATTTACGTCCACACTTCTTTACGGCCACTCCTGGTTTACGGCCATGTTGGCTCCAAACATTTTCTTTAAAACTGTATCAAAATGAGGTCCTTCTTTACGGCCACTCCTAATATACGGCCAAATTTAATGAGCAAAATGGGTGGCCGTAAAGGAGGAGTTTTACTGTAATTTTTAGAGAGTCGGCATAAAAGCGTGCAATCAAAATGGGTATTGTTACTAAGCATTAATTCTGTATTTTCCTTGTACAAAGAAGACTACACTATTTTCTTCGCAAAAAAATTTAATGAATGAAAAACACTTGTGGCAATTACAAATAAGATTTAGATGCCGAGTATGAAGTGAGTGCCGCCGTCGATTTATGTGTAACTTGTATCTTAACATATCCTGTGGCAAAAGACTTAATCGTTATTGTGCATAATAATAGTTTGTATACATTAGAACCTGTCTTGAACGGCATCGCAATGTGCGTCGCCCAAGACAGGAGCCGCTCAAGACAGGTTCTACTGTTAAAACAAAGCATTTAATATTTAAACACATGCCTGGAGCATGTGCTCTGTCCCAGTACCCATTACTATGACAGTAGTTCAGTGACAGATCCAGGAGCTTTTGTTGGAGGGGATCTCAACTCAAAAATCTGCCAAAGTTTGTGAAAAAAGGTCAAAAATTATTTCAAGCACATTTTTTTAATCGACTGATTAAAAGGAACGACACAGCTACAGTAGAACTTCTTTTAAGCGAATTTCGTGTCGCAAAAATGCCATGTAAGGGTGAGTGTCGCACTAATGAGGTACAATTACACGCATTTAATACCAGTATATTTGACCTAAAAGTGTCTTGTAAGAGAGTGTGGCTTAAAGAAGGTTCTACTGTGCTTGAAAAAGTTCCAGGCCCAATCCAATGAGAAAACCTGGATACTTTGTATCTACAATAACATAAATTTTGTGTCCAGTGTGACCTTCATATTACGAGTTACACTGCTAATTTATCGTCTATCAATGTAGCATTATTATGCAGAAATCAATCTAATTTACGCTGGTGCGAATATGTGATATTTCCTAAGAGAATTGCTGTTTTTTGCCCACACCTCACTCAAGAGGTTTAGTATTTGTAACCCTGTTTTTGTGTGAAATTATTGAATTGTGTTTTTTGTCCCTGAAAAACGAATCAAACTTGTAAAAAAACCATGTTTTAAATGTGTCCGTTATTCACAGCACGTCTTCATTAACTAAACGCACACTAATTTTGGTGCGTTTAGCGTTGAGCGTCTCGTGAGCATTTGCCTCATTGGCTTAACGTTACATTTTTACTGTGGGTGCGTTAACACTGCGTTGAGGTTTAAGAAGACGCGTTGTTAGTTAGAGTCGAAATGGGAAAATAATGTTAATTTCAACATTCCTAAACTACATACATGTATTAAAGTGGGCATGATGGCTGAACATTTCAATGTTGTTTAAGGGTTTATCATCATTTATTACTCTGGAATATTGGTTGATTTACTATGCTTTCGTATCATCTGTACCATGTAACACTTTTCCGTAAGTGTAGGGCATACTCTGTAATTTATTTATTCAATATCATTGATGGATTCAAAGGAGGTACAAGACAATGTACCCTTCCAATTCGTACAGTGGTCTCAACATTCATCATGAAAATTGGTTTTTTGGCGAAAATTGACGTTTTGGGTGGAAATTTAAATTTGCTGCCGTCATGCAAGAAGTCGTTGAACTGTCACAGGATAATGATCAAGTTGGCATCACAGTTCACATGTTGAATACAGTTTTCTTCGTTTATTTGCCAATCAAAAATGTCTTGTTAGCAGAGGGAGAATACCGTGAGTCATAAAAATTAAACAATACGCATTTCACATACTAGGGAGTTTTAGATCGTTGTGTCGTATTCGTAAACGTAACGCAGCTGTAGTTTTAGACAAGACGTTACGTTTCAAGGAACGTGAACTTGTAATTCCTTACGTCCAATTACAACGTGTCTACCTTGGATACGTTTCAATCATCTAAAACTCTCAATGTAGCATGGCAGATGTCTCTCAAACACTCATATAAGTGTAACATATCAGTTGGAGTCAGCATTTTACTACAATTATAAAATGATATCAGTGGAGGTTTAGGTTTTTGCAATGTGCAC
Organism: Haplosyllis anthogorgicola; assembly: GCA_038406195.1. Lineage (NCBI taxonomy): Eukaryota > Metazoa > Annelida > Polychaeta > Phyllodocida > Syllidae > Haplosyllis > Haplosyllis anthogorgicola. Next base: position 5,072 of record JBCAUI010541004.1, read on the forward strand.
ATGATTACTATTTGGTACCGTTCCTACAAGTTGTAGTACTGTAACAGTGCCCGCATTTTTGTAGTGTGTTCATTGACCCTACAGGTTGTGAAACAGTTGTGTACAGCATTCTTTCTTCAAAAAATTTATGCTTCCATTACAAGTGAATTCGGTACATAATGATTTGTACACCATTTGAGAAGATGGATGCATTATTACTATTTTGTTGCTATTTTCTGGAAGATATCAGAACTAGTCGTTAAGTGTAAATAGAGAACATGTTTAAGTACAATGAGACTTCTCTTGTGAGGCCCCATAATCGGGAAGTGGTCTTAAGAATCAAGTACAGTAGAAGCTGTTTTGAGCTGTACCTATTTGTAACGGCATACCTGTCTGTTACAGCAGTTTGCTGTTCAATGAACCCTTAATATTCTTGTTTATGTTACCTGTTTTGAACGACAAAACATGCCTTTTAAGGTAAATTAGAGTGCCCCTCAAAACAGGTTCTACTACATGCACAATACAGTAGTAGCTGTCATGAGCAGCATCTGTTTTCGGCGGCATTATGCTTTTAATGCTTATGAATTCTTAATATTCATGTTTATTTCATCAGTCTTGAACGTTGTTGCTGCCTTTTACGACATTCTGGTCATCCAAAAGTCGTGTGCCGCCCAAGACAGGTTCTACTGTATTTGAAAACAAACTGATCTCTGTCCAGTAGATTTCTAGGCCAAAGACCCTTTTTGTTTTGACAAGTAGAAGAGGCCGTTCAAGAGATGTACTACTGTAGATGTATTTATTTATGTTAATAGAGGGCAAATGTTATTTTACTGTATTGAGTTGTATAAGAGACACTGCACTGGTTTCTTTGTATATTTTCCCACCTAAACTATTGTCTGTACTCAAAAGCTTTTGATTCAAATTCCTCGAATTGCCAAGTGTCTAGATCAAATTTTCTTCTGTCTAACCTTTTTTTAGAATGACAAATGTGCACGTTTTTGGACCCAAGATAAAACAAGAACTAGAATAGTAAGCATTATACAGATAAAAAATTAAAACAAGAGGACTATGAAAATCAAATGTTGCGGGCATTTTGAACTGAGCTATGAATGACTAGTTTATGTAATAAAACTCAACATGTGCATGCATGTGACATTATTTTAAAAAATTAGAAATAAAACGTATGTTTGTATGCAGTATTACGTCCGGGTAAAGTCGACCTTTGTATGGCAGAAAATTGTCATTGTAAAATAAAAAAAATCATGCTTGTAAGTGAGACATGTGGATGAATGAAATTGACGTTTGTATGCCAGAAATGTTGTGAAGTTAAGATGAACAAGTGACTCGTGTATGCATGATCGTTCATCAACCTGAATCGATACATCAAATATTAGAGTATGAACCTTCGTATGCAAGTTGGTTCAATAACCTGTATCAGTAAATAACATAAGGAATAAGAATGACATTTGTATGCATCATTATTGTTATTGTTATATTATTGCATAAAATTCTGTGTTTAAAACTTTGAGGCGGAAGATGGTGAAAATAAATATGTAAAACGCAAATATGTTTTTGGCTTTATTATTTGAGTGTCATGGAGTAGCTTTTTCATGACTTTTTGGTAAAATAGTTCCTGTAGGGTTAAGTTCAAAATTCGTTTTGGGATTGCATTGGATGTTTGAATTGCTCCCATATTCTGCTATTCTGTACTATTTCGTAGCATTTTCCTTTTCCTATTTAGTCACAGTTCACTTATTACAGTTCCAGTTGATTGATTTCAGTCACAGGCGGTTGATTTCATTTTATTTGGTGCCTAGATGCCCCAGTTACATACCCTATATGTCCTTATATGGCCATACACATAGCAACTGCGTATCTATGCTAGAATGCTACTGTAGGCTTCCAGCATGATCATTGGTCATGTTGGGATCTTCTCCACTTCATTGGTCAAAATCTGCCAGTACACCAGGTGCATTAGGTACAAAAAGGGTTATCCAGGGTATATCTATCCAGTTTGGTAATTTTCCAGTCCATATATGGTATTCAGCTAGGGGTCATTTACCATATTTGGGCATATCACATGATCAAAGAGCAGGGTTTGATCACCCCATGCATTGGGCTCTTCACTTCTGTTTCATGTGCCAGTGTAGCAACACCTGACTGACTTGTTGTATTTACTGACTTACTGTACTTCATCATCATCATTATGTCTTCAAAACCAGGACCTGGACATTGGGTTGGTATTTTGTACCACAGTTATCCTTTGAAAGCATTATTTATTCACGTGCTTGTCTTTTTTGGGGATTTTTCAGGTTATTTTAGCAGTTTGTGAACTTTTGGATCATTTTCAGTTGTTTCTGATAGAAACACCTGAAGCTTTCTGGTTTAATTTAGGTTGTGTGTCATATTTATGCATATCCAGTACAGGATAAGCTGATTCTAATTCAAATTTGGTTAATTTCATTACTTTTTACCATATGCCAATGAGTTGAATGCCAGTTGAATTTGCCACATGGGTAATATTCCTACACCAATAGTCAAGGGTATATCCCAGGGGATTCCTGGATAAGGAATACTGCTTGCATTCATGTTAAACACATTGGGGTCAATGTGACCAAGTTCCAAATTATGTAAATTGGCTTTGCGTGTTCAAAATCAGTCCCAAATGCCTTAAATATTCATGTTCAGTCCATATTCCATGCCAAATTGCTTGTAATATGCAAATAAATTGTGTTCATCTTATTTTATGCTGCCTGGAACAGTACAGTTTCAGCCAAATGTCTGTTGCACCTTGGTTCTTATGCCTATTTTATTTTTATCTTTGGCAGAAGTGTTCATGCCATATCTGCCCCAGCTGTTGCTAACTGTTAAATGTGTTGATAATTGATGGAAATGCTGCATATATGTTAACACATGGCACCAAAATATTGTTTTAAGTATCTTAAGGATGAAATAAACGTTGTTCAAATGGCTTTAAGCCTTTGCTTGCTCTGTGCATTCACTCCGCCCCATTATCGATTGCAGCTATTCGACATGAGTATCAAAGATTTACACCGAAAAAGGGAAAGAAACTTTTATTAATTAATTGTGTAACTTTTAATTCTGTGGATAAATGGCCTAAATTAATGTTTGCCTCGAAAGGCACTTTAAAGCTGATTCAGAAAGTCAGGTAATTTAGAATTGAAATGATAAAACAATAAAAATGAAACCTCACTGTACCAAGGTGTAAAATTGGTACCAACCTATGGTAGGCTAGATGTCTACAAGTACTTTCCATCTAATGCCATCACAAAGAGGTGATGGCTTACTTGAGGGGTAGCTAAGACGAGTTCTGGGGTAATTTCCTGGCTGGAAAATTTAAAGTGTAAACCGCACTTGGTGTACAATTGTATGAAAACGGTGGGCAATTCATTCTGAAGGCAATTTTGGACCTCGGGTATGTGGCGGGAACTCCGGGTTGAGAAGGACAGATCTCTGAACTCTATGTTAATGAGGCGCTTCCGCCACGCCACCTCGCGGAAGTTTCATCCGACAGAGGGCGCGTTATGGCCTAATTTTTCACCCAAACATCAACCATGCTCAGATAAAAATCAACATGAATTTGCAGCAATTTCTCCAAAATTTGGAGCAAATTCAGACTAATATTAATGGCACTCAAAAGGATTATGAGTTAGGATTAGAATGTAGTCGATTTCATGAGGTAAGATGGCGTTCTGAGGTCACAATTTGTGTTTAAAATGAAGGCTTCTTTCTTATGTTTTGTGAGTTTGACAAATTGCAAATGGCTGACGCGTTTACAAATCTAAATGAAAAGATAGAATCTTAAATTTATAATTTGATTTTAATATTTAATTATGAACATTGGGGTGCCCCACATGTGGGTCTTGATGCATGTAGTGTTGCAAGTGTGTATTTGAGCGTAAAAGGGGTCCCTGTGGGGTTTACATATCAAGAACATGATTGTTTTTGTAGGTGAGCATTCAACCCTTTCTCACCCCAAAATTCTGGGAATCCTAGAAATTTAATGCTACCATATTTAGAGAAGAAAAATCCCCAAATGTCTTTGATGTTGACATCCCAATGTCATGAAAACACAGACTTGAATACCAAAGGGTTTTAGATCTTCATAAAAAGCGAGTTTAAAATGCACTTGATTTGGGGTGAAGCTTCTTGAAGTTTAAACAAAGTGAAGTCAAATTCCCAAGCATAAAACAAAACAGTCAAATGAAAGATTCTTTGGAGGCAAAAGTCGGTTGTCAGTTTCATAGTTTGACTAAAATATGGCAAAATTGTTGTTGATGTACTCAAATGTAAACAAACATTCTCATAGCATTATATCATGATCATGTTCAGATGGCCATTTGTCAGTTTTCATGATTTTGGCCCTTTGTACAGGCGTAGTTCTTGGGCCAATTTTAGAAGAATGATCATATTTATGTGTAGTTTGTAACTTAGTATTAAACCTCCAAACCTGAAAAATATATCTTTCTGTCCAGTTGAAGTGTAAAATGTACGTATGTTTGTGGGTGCATATATTATGTTGACTAAAAGCACAATCTCTCTTATCAAAGACTGTGAAAGCGGATTATTCATAATAATGGTAATAAAATGGAAATAAAAGGCAGCTGGTCTAGACACAGAAACACATGTTAAATATACAAACCTCAACAAACTACAGATAAGTGTTGTGCCAACTTACAAATTATCCGCCTGTCAGTTTCTAATTAAAATAAAACCCAAACAAGCAACTCATTTAGATACCAAGATATTAGGCCGACCATTTTACGATTTCGAAATGAATTTACAAAATTACAATAAATAAATTTGTATTAAAAAGAAGTCCACATGTGTAAAGTTCACTTTTTTTTTACTTGCCGTACCCCCAACTCAGTGTAGTGCAGGTTAGACAGATTTCAGCAAAGATTCTTTGAGCACTTTTGACGTTTACCATTTGGTGGTTCAGACCCTGTCTGACTGAAATGTTGCTCAAAACAGAAACTACTGTGGGCGTTGCAGTTGTAAATTTTTCAAAATTCATACATGTATGCCATAGTCATACATGCTTTTTTGTAAAGGTACCTGTATTGTGTTAACCATCTTGTAGAGCCTGTTTTGAACAGCTCTTGCATTATGCATCACCCTGCCTTCTACGGCAAATTAGTATTAAGAAATTATAATTAATACAGGTTCTACTGTATAGTAGGACCTGGCATGAGAGCCAGAACACTACAACTATTATGCCGTAAAAACTTTAAAGCAGTGCCTTTCAAGGCAGGTTCTTCTGTAACTAATTGATTCATGTATGGATCTCACAATAATTCATTCTTCACATTAATCGCTATTAACACGACAGTTTTCATTATTAACTTTGCACAGTAACGATGTGTGCAGCTGCTCAATGATCGTAACAGATAAAAATCTCCTTAGTTAAATTAAACAGATGTGCGAAAATATGTGTCGAGTAGCTGCAATCGGTTATGGGGCGGAGTGAATGCACAGAGCAAGCGAAAGCTTAAAGTCATTTCTTGAATGTTTATTCCTCCTTTAAAATATTTAAACATCACTTCGGTAACAGTTGGAACATTCAATAACACATTTTACTAGCATTTAACAACAGCTGGGGCAGATATAGGATGAATTACTCTGCCAAAGTCAAATAAAATAGGCATGAGGACCAAGACGCAATAGACATTTGGCTGCAACTGTACTGTTCCAGACAGCATAAAAGAAGATGAACGTGATTTATTTAGATATTACATGCAATTTGGCATGGAATA
>JBCAUI010541015.1:0-10826 GCA_038406195.1 Haplosyllis anthogorgicola
TATGGAACTAATATTAAGCTTTCGCTTGCTCTGTGCATTCACTCCGCCTCACCACCGATTGATGCTACTCGACATTAATGTAGAGATGATCTAGCACGGCAACATCTGTTTTATCACCATGGTCAACCCAGGCTGTTACACTAGTGATACACAAGTTTGCAACTGTTCAATTGCCAGTCTATCAAATAGAAATGAAAGACTTGGAGGGTCCGCTGTCTTTCCTCTATTTTCCTCTTACTAATGAGACTACATACTACACACCTGCATGCCCGCTTTGATAGCCTCGACCTGTGTGGGTGTGAAGGGTACCTACTCCACCCGACCCCACCTACCCCACACCTTCTCTCTCACAAACCCTACACCCTACTATCACCCACACCAAGCCATACAGTACACAAACACACCTGCATGCCCGCCTTGATAGCCTCGACCTGTGTGGGTGTGAAGGGCACAGCGTTCTTCTTGGGTTGACTGTACAAGTAGGGTCCGCGGTTACACATCACGTATGGCTCAACCCTAATGACCGACTCAACCTGCAATACGATAAACAAAACGAGTTGCACAGGCCGAGTGTTATTGTCGAAGACTTTTGGTCAGAAATCGCAGAGATGCCAACTCTCATGCATTCAGCGTGACTCTCGCACAGAAAGAATGAAATAAATAATTTGCCATTTTATTCATCATGAAAACATTAACCTTCAATTGAAATGTTTCATTCTTGTCTGAAAACATCATAGATCACAAATCAATGATAATTTTTGTGTAAAGTACTGTAATTAACTAATGAAGTATGTCTCACGCATTTGTCCCACCCAAATGCGTGAGATCTCATGCATTTTAACTCTCATTGGTTGGCATCTCTGCTTTGGTCATAAACCGGTTTGTGGAACCAGTTATTTCCACTGGTATAGTTTGCCCATTTTGGGCAACACCAAAATATGTTACCAATGGATTACAAAGACGTCAATGTCAGCGCCCAAGACTTTTAAACAAACACATACATAACGAGTTCTTAGAACATCAAAAAGTGCCGGAAAAAACAAGATGCCATCGAAGACATGTTTCCAGAGACAACTTCTACTGTATTATTATTATTATTATTATTATTATTATTATTATTATTATTATTATGCACAGATTCTGGATGGTCACCTTCCACTTAGCCCTTTTTTTAATCATTTGGATTACATTGCACTGGAATAATTTTCGAAAAAAAATGAAATTGAACTTGAACCCGAACTGGAACTGCATGACCCATAAATATCGGTAATGAATTGCAGAGCCTTCAGACCAAGAGCCAGACTCAAGCAAGTCTTCACTCACCTCCATTTTCTCCTCTCCACCATCCTTGTTTTTCTGCACTTTTTCTGGAGGTTTTTCAAACTCCAACCGGAAGGGCGGCTGTGGTTTCATGGTTGGTGTTTTGAGCTCTATCTGCGCCCTGTGCCCTGGGAAGCTGGCGCGGAGGTGATCCTCATTCAAAAAGGTGTCGTTCCAATCCATCGAGTAGATTTGGTTCGGCATCTCTGAGTACTGAGCAGCGCCGGGGTTTCCGTATCCTGTAATACAAGTTGAAATGTTAATGTTACAGTGGTTAATTTGTTTGTTATTGTGCGACATTTGACGAATAATTTAGAATCACGGTCCTCTTAACCACTGAGCCACAGCGTCCGCTAATTATTATGGAATATGCACCGATAAATGTGCTCCAAAAAATTGAGATTTCCATGAAGAGCAGTAGCGGATCGGGAGGCGGGGCTTTTAGGGGCCTGGGCCCTCCTAGCCCCTGCTAAAACATGTTTATCTGCCATTTTGGACCCCCGAAGGAATTTCTAGATCAGCTACTGAAGAGCAAATACAAACAAAACAATGACAACATGTGGATCTACATATGAAAATTGTCTAATCGAGTGCACCTTACAGATGTTCCGATAAACTATCACTCAACGCACCTTTGAAGTTTTGCTGCTAAACGCCTAAACCAATAACAGATAAATGCTTAACCGCACAAGCGCTGATCGTTATGACAATGGGCTGTTAATCTTTAACAAACATGCACTCGTTTCAGCAGTGCTTAAACTGTCCACATATAAGTAATATATCATAAAAAAAGAGATTTACCTAGTATAATGCCATGCAGCCAGTCAGCACCACACACTCCATGTTCATCATACACTCACCCAGTATAATATCATGCAGCCAGTCAGGCACCACACACTCCATGTTCATCATACACTCACCCAGTATAATATCATGCAGCCAGTCAGGCACCACACACTCTATGTTCATCAGGTCCCGGATGGTCTCCAGCACGGCCTTGAAGTTGTTCTCTTTGGGTTTACGTCTCATGATGACGTTGAACGTCTCGTACACGTCTTCCTTCCCGTACATCGTCTGCGTCATGTCCTGCTGGTACTGGTTCGGATCCAACCAGACTCTGTAACAATAGACAGGGTTTATGTTTTATGGGTTTATTGTGGTTTACAGTTTACAGGGGTTTATGACACATTATGATGTCTGCGTCATGTCCTGCTGGTACTGGTTCGGGTCCAACCAGACTCTGTAACAATAGAATGGGTTTATGTTTTATGGGTTTATGGTTTACAGCTGATTATGATGTACATCGTCTGCGTCATGTCCTGCTGGTACTAGTTCTGATCCAACCAGTAACAAAATAAACTGAATGGGTTTATGGGGGTTTTGTAGGCTTATGGTTTACAGTTCATTATTATGTTGTACACTCTGCATCATGTCCTGTTGGTCCAACCAGACTCTGTAACAAGACGAACCAAATAGTTTGTGTATTCATTTTGGTGCGCAAAATTGACATGGACATGTACCATCACCCACCACCTTGCCCTGTGCATCCCCCATCTAAACCCCACACTGTTCAACCCACACCCTCAATCGCCCTCACCCCGGGGTTCTCACCTGTAAGTTCTGGTGTCTGCCTTAAGTTCAGGTTTAGGTTCTGGTCCCTCCTCGATCACCTTGCCCTGTGCATCCAGCATCCCCTCTATCTCACACCCCCACCCCCTCCCACCCTCACCCTCCCATCCTGGGGCTCTTACCTGTAGGTTCTGGTGTCTCCCTTGAGTTCAGGTTTAGGTTCTGGTCCCTCCTCTATCACCTTGCCCTGTGCATCCAGCATCCCCTCTATCTCACAGCCGCGCACGTACGTCAACCCAACCTGAGGTATGAACGGGCTGCGGAAGTCATAGTACGTGCCTGAAATAAACGAGTTTGCATTGTTCAATTGCGAGTATATCGATGACAACACTGTTTCCAACGTCATTTGGTCATAATGTAACAACTCATGGTATGAACGACATACAAAAAGTCAAAATTATCCAAAATAACATCAAATCGGAATAGAAATTAAGCGAATGCATCGCCTGTTGAAATGTCATCCCATTCATCACGTACAGTTGTGTATGATACCACGCAACTGATATCTTCAATAAGGCCATAATATGCTTGCACATGTTTTCCCACTGCGCCACAGGCCCCAGGTTCACTACCTATGTTACTAACCTACAGGGTTGTTGGGTCTGACAGTGATCAGGAAGGCCACATCATGTTTGCACAGATTCTCCCACTACTGACTACCTTGGTAACTAACCTATAGGGTTGTTGGGTCTGACAGTGATGAGGAAGGCCACATCATGCTTGCGCAGGTTCTCCCACTCAGCTTTGATCTCGGGACGCAGGTTGAGGTTGACTGTTACGTCAGCACGCACGCGCGCTGGGTGGTTCTCGCCGATCTTGGGTTTCGCTACCTCCACCACGCTGAAGGCTTGAAGTGGGTGCGCCATGCGAGCCCAACCTGAAAAACGAGTTTACTATTATTTGTATATTATTGCCAGCCTATCGAGCGTGACAACAGTTTCTAGTGTCACGGCGTCAAGTAACGTATTTTATCTTTTACTGCACTGAAGGTTTGCACCATACAGGCTCAACCTGAGAAACGAATAGAAAGTGAACATCTGGATGTGTCCATAGTGTTTCATGCGTTTGTTACTTTCTTCTCTTTAATTTACTGTCCTAAGGTTGTGCTCGTATGGTGTTTTGCTATTGTCCATCTTGTTATCCGTCTGCTTGTTTGTCCATCTCTTGTACTTTCTCAAATGTGGGTCATTTCATTACCACAACTGGTAACACTAGTCTTTATTTCACTATGTGAACACTAGGAGCTAACAGTGTCATTGGCCACAGGATCCCCACTTACAAAATATACATGTTGTATGACAGGATCCCCAATAATAAAACAATTGTGTGTTATACCTCCGAAGTAGCAGCTTCCGTCCTCCGCGCGCCACGGCTTCATCCTGCTGACGGCGTCCTCTATGTCCTGTCGGATCTCATACGTCGACTCTAGTCTAAATAAACAATTCCAGGTGTGTTATTGGAGGCATACGTTTCTACCTTGCGTGAGTGATTAGACAAGGTTTATTCCAAAGAATTGACAACAGTACGCCCACAGTTTTGTAGTATGTCCTATGACCCTACAGGTTGTAACGCACGTGCGCGCACAATATTTTCATTGGAAATTTATACGTCCATTATTGCGTGTATTATCTAAGCAATTTACTGAATGTAACATACGACATTCTGTTCCCACTCCTGTGTAGCAGCGCCATGCGCTATCCACTACACCATGGATATTAAAGACTTCTAAAGGCCAAAATTGGTGTTTACCTGAACAAATTAAAGTTTCTCAACAAGTAGTCATGTAGGGTCAGGAACTGTAGATGTAGTTTGGGCAGCGCGAGACATCCCTCCCCGGAGAAGTACTCCATGGGCACCACGTTCTCGTCCCAGATGATCTGCTCCGTCGGGTACAGCGGCATCTCGTTCAGTGCTTCTAGCTGCGACGGGCGCTTCTCGTGCCGGGAGATGAGTAGCTCCAGGATGAACTCTCTGCTATACTCTGTAATGTAAGGGGTTAGGAGTATTAGTGGAACAGCTCTTAAGGCTTCTAGCTTCTCATGCCGAGAGATCAGTAGCTCCAGGATGAACTCTCTGCTGTACTCTGTAATGTAAGGGGTTAGGAGTATTAGTGGAACAGCCCTTAAGGCTTCTAGCTTCTCATGGCGAGATATCAGTAGCTCCAGGATGAACTCTCTGCTGTACTCTGTAATGTAAGAGTTAGGAGTATTAGTAGAACAGCCCTTAAGGCTTCTAGCTTCTTTTGATGAGAGATGAGTAACTCCAGGATAAACTCTCTGCTATACTCTGTAATGTAAAGGTTAGGAGTATTAGTAAGAATGGATCAAAAGATATGTAAGATGAGTGTCCGGCTGCCCGCTAAAACCCTTATACAGTGTATGCTTGTATTGATTTAAACCTGGTGTAAATCAAAAGTGACTCTGGGCATCATTGTGCACAAGTGAGTAAGCATGCCAGTGATAAATCCATCCTGACTTTGACACCCATGGGCAGTCACAAGTCCAAAGCAGAGGGTGCCAGTGGTCCGGAAAATGGACAACATATTATTGAAAACTCCGTACCGTTTTCCATCTTCCCCTGGTCGCCGTTTTCCTTGCCCTGTGCCTCGTTCTCTTTGTCCTCGTCTCTAGGTGGCGCCAGCAGGTTCAGGTACGCAGTGATCTCGTGCAACTTCCGGTCCGTCAGCGGCTTAAAGTGTGCCTCCAGACTCTGTCGTGTGTCTGAAACAAGAAAATTACTCCAAGTGAAGATAAACCCCATACAACAGTTATCAATGATTAACGCCTGGGGTGAGGGCACATCCAATATATAACTTGCCTTCAGCATGGGCTTCAAGCTGTGTAAATCCCATTCAATCTTCATGCACACAGCCTGTAACTAGCAGGGCAATTAGTGAGAATAAAACTGCCCTCAAACTTGAAAAGTGGGTGTCTTGGATTTCCTTGGTTCGAGCACCAATGCTGCCTGTCCCCTCTGCTAGTGTGAGGGATGTCCGGAAGGCCAGCCGACCGCTGTATACACACTTACACAGTGTACACCACTGTCGAGGGCAAAACCCAAGTGTCACACCAGATGTGACCCCTGGGATCATCACACGCAAATAATGTAGAGTGCATCCTAGAGAACCACCCTGGCTTTAATACCTACTGGGAGGCTCACAAGAAGACCAGATGCCCCAGTTCGAGCAAATATAGCAATATAGTTTATAGTTTAAATTGCTGTACATACCTGTACTGGCGACGTTTGCGAGCGCGAACTTGTGGAGCTCCGGGAAGTGTTTGAAGGCAGCTTTCTGCAGCGACGTGATGCGGTTATAATGTAGATCCGTCATCTCGTGGTCCGTCAGCGCCTCGCCCGTCTGTTCATTTATCTCAAACCCCGCGTAGAACATCAGCATGTCCAGCAGCTGTACAAACAGTTTACCTACATAATGTATAGTGCATAGTGTACAGTGTTATAGTGTAGGTCCGTCAGCACTTTGCCCGTTTGTGTGTAGAACATCAACATATCCAGCAGCTAGATGAACAGTTTACCTGTGGGGACACAATAAACAAGTTAAAACAGTTTTAGTATAGGTCCCTCAGTGCGCCGTCCATCAGCACCTCTCCTGTCCACGTGTAGAACGTGTGTAAAGCTGTATGAACAAAAATGTGTGAAACACCCACAGTGCTCCCACGACCGTGCATCTACACACCTCACATGGAACATGAAATGTCCCACAAATCTTGAGGCTACGCATCCCTTGGGTGCAGTAAAAATAAAACTAAACTTTTCTTTAAATGACAAAGTTTCTCGCGTCACACTCTGGATTTCAAATGTTGGCACAAGAGCACTAACTGTGGTAAACAGTTGCATGACGATGTAATGTAAATTATGTTAACACCAGCAGGTCAACATATGCCCGAAATAACTAACAAAATTTGCTCAAAATTCAGGGGTCCGTTACAAAATGGTGTACATATTTGAAGATTAGTAGAAACTGCACCTACCTTCCTCTCTCTTGTAAAGCGGAGACAATCTGGACTTGACGACGACGTGCGCATCGTCCATCACTGAAACATACACAAAGTTATAAAGCGTTTAGTCCTACTTCTTTATGCAGATACACAAATAGATATGCGACCTTAATGCACTGAAGAACCTGAATGTGGGAAGTTTTGCTCTCAGATCAATTACCAGCCATATGAATCTCACAGAATTCACACAAGCGCATAAACACATCCCCTCACCTGTATTAAAGAACCTGCGCTTAGGGAGCTGTGCAGTGAGATCTATCATCAGCTCGATGAACCTCTCACCGTACACACACACACACACACACACACACCCCTTTACCTGTGTTAAAGAACCTGCACGTTGGGAGCTGTGCAGTGAGATCTATCATCAGCTCAATGAACCTCTCACAGTACACACACACACACACATCCCCTCACCTGTGTTAAAGAACCTGCGCGTAGGGAGCTGTGCAGTGAGATCTATCATCAGCTCAATGAACCTCTCACAGTAATGCACCTTGTCCATCTGTACGTCCCCCGTGGCGGGGATCCCGTCTAGTATTCTGTAGTACTTGTGGATGTGCTTGGACAGGAAGCTTCTCTCGAACTCCATCCTGCGTCTCGTCTCGGCGTCCGTGATGCGCGCGTCGCTCTTCTTTATGGCGTTCCAGAACTTCTTGTACCTGAACATTTAGATGAATAAAAAGTTTCATGTCTTACTGATTCAACACCACTCTGCCCTGTACTATCAACACACAGTCTATCTAAACTTCATGTTGTGATTTATGCAGGGAATGTGTGAATGCGTGGCACTCCCCAGGGGAGTGTGCCCCCCCCCCCCCAAGAAAATGGAATGACACAGTTTTTGATGTGAATCCCATAAGCCCCTTGTTTACCCATGTACCCCTAATTAAAACATTTTTCACAATTTTTCGTTGTGACATGCACCATAAAAGTCTATTTCTCACTAAACTCCTTTACAAGTCCTTTATCTTTGTTGCGGAATTTTTCCACTTAATTTGACACTTCAGTGGCAGATCAGGATTTTTGATGGCAGGAACACAAAAGTAAAATTCCACCAGCAATTTATAAAATGTGGGCAAAAATCCCATGAACATTAAAAAAATTGAGCTACAGAAGGGGTGCACCCGTCTGGTGCCATCTCCTGGATCTGCCAATGCACTTCATTCATGGTCACCCTCATCCTACCTTGGATTGCTCTTGAAGATTTCGTCGCATCTTCCAGGAAGGATGTTGTGCCAGATGGGGAGGGACACTAAGCGCTGGATCTGTTCTCTGATCAGATCCTCCTCCAGTGAGTTAAAACAGTGAATCAGGAAGACAAGCAGTACTCCCTGCTCCTTGTGCAACAATCCTGTCTCCTGTAAACTCAGCTCCATCACACGCCAGAAGAACCCTGCAACAGTAAAACAATACCATCACATTCCAGAAGAACCCTGCAACAGTAAAACAATAAACCTAGCTCCATCACACGCCAGAAGAACCCTGCAACAGTAAAACCAAAGAGGTCTTAATGTATACGTTTTTTTCTTTCCTTGTGCTATTGCTAAACCTGCCCACTGAAATCTTCACCTGAAAAATTCTCTTTGTAATTCTTGAGACCCTCCTATGCAAGTGTGCACTCTGAACTTCTTGTTCAGCATGTTAACAATAGAAAGTACAGTAAACTCTGCATCAGGCGTACCAGTCATTGGGCAAAACTACTGTCATCGACGTCCTTATTTTTAATCAAATTTTTACTTAGTATTTTATACTCCACTGGGTGACCTGCTGCCATCGATGTACTATATTTCCTAAAAAATAAGAAGTTTGCCCGATGCAGATTTTACTGTATATCCTGGGGTTGAATGCTGCGATTTAAATTTCCTGCATTGAAACGTGATCGTGATCCAACAAATAAAAACATCCGGTCTCACCTGGGAATTTTTCTCCGGAGTTCTTTTTGAAGTACATGCGTGGGGCTCGCCTGCACTGGCTCCAGGTTCAGTGTCATAAACTTCCAATAAATAACCGTATTGTGCAGAGCCACCCCAAGTCAAAGCCCAGGGTACCAGTGGCCCCAAAATTTTGGACGTCGGTCATCCATAAAATTTAAGTTAAATGAAAGTATTGCCTATTGTAATATTTACCTGGAAACTTTTCTCCGGAGTTCTTTTTGAAGGCCTCCCACGCGGGTACTCGCTCCCTGAACTTCTCGTTGACCATGCAGACTATGGACAGTACGTGCGTGGAGCTCGCCTGTGCCGGCTCCAGGTTCGGCCACAGGTAGTTCTCCAGGTACTGACTGAACTCCAGCAGCATTACGCGTTTGATGGAGAACTTGCTGCCGAGGAGTTCCGTCTGGTAAACGTTCTCCACGACTTGTGCGTCATAAGGCAGCCGCTTCTCTGTGCTGTGACGAGACAAAATGAAAATGACGTTATCAATGACGTTCTGTTACATGACGTTCTGACGTTCTAATAAACGTTCTCCACGACTTGCGCATTGTACGGCAGGTGCTTCTCTGTGCTGTGACGAGACAAAATAAAAATGCCGTTATCAATGACGTTATAAAACATGACGTTCTGTTACATGATGTTATAACTTTCTGATTAACGTTCTCCATGACTTTTGCATCGTAAGGCAGGCGCTTCTCTGTGCTGCAAATAAAAACAATAAAATAAATAAATAAATACTCATTTGACTGATTTATCAATGAACTATCAATAAACATTTTCCACAACCTGCCCATCATACTGCAGGCACTTCTGTGTGCTAAAATAATATAACATTACAGGCCCCGAAACGACTCTCAAATTTTATCTGAGATGGTGTCAGACAAAAATTTAACTTTATCCGACAAATGCAACTATTACTAGACAAGTGTTTTAGTAAGCACAAGTTAATACTGAAACCTTTTGCAATTAAAATATCAAATGCTATTCCCTGGCCCATTGATACAAAACTTTATACAAATTTTGTGAGAACTTCACAAGATATTGTGTTGGACGTTGAACTAAACTTGATCCGACAAACTGAATTACTACCAGTAATGTCGGAGGTCGGACATATTTTTCGAAGCCTGACATAGGTCCTGATGGACCTGCACCTCGACATGCAGTCTTTTCCTTTTCATTTACTGTGTCAAGAGGTCTTTAATATGTGTGTGGTTCTTTTTCAATTACAATTGACACTGATCGCCTGTGCAGCAGTCCTTCATGGCAACCACCACACTACCTAATGCACAGTGAACCTCACCTGTACGGAGCCCAGTATTTCTTGGCGAACTGAGTGATGATGTCAGATTCTATCTGCTCGACTGTTGGCGCAGGGCCGCCCTTCTTCTTAGGCGTACTCATTGTGTCGTGTGAAACTTATGACGGGAATGTAAATACTTGCAGGTACCCCACCTAAAATACAGAGACAATGTTCGTGTTCAATGTAAGAATCATATCAGGCCGCAATGCATCAAAGGTTTTTTTTTTTTTTGTAGTGTTAACAGTGAAATGGAACGTGTTAAAAATTGACTGTGTTTTTTTCAGAAAAGGATACAAACGCAATTCTCTAAAGTGTCGTAATCAACCTACATGTATATTATGTAATCCGATACAGGAAATTCGAGTTTACAGTTGTTAATTATGAGCAGAAGATTTTGTGATCCAATGGATCTTTTACTCAGTATTCAATAATCAGTAGGGGATCACCCTCAAATTTAACGAATTTCATTAGACAAAATGAAATTCATTATGCATTAATGAATTTCATTAAATATAATGAATTTTTGTTTACATCTGACATGACCTTGTTTGATTGGGCTATTCAGAAGGTGTCATTCCATGCTGTGATTGACCTTAAATTGTAAACATTCAATTGTAAACATCC
>JBCAUI010541026.1:0-23270 GCA_038406195.1 Haplosyllis anthogorgicola
CTTTCCTACCTGAGATTAGTCAGAGATTTAGGATATTTGATGTTACTTCTTTGAGTTCAAATTCATTTGTGGCAATTGGAACTATTTGGGCTGCTGTTTTATATGATTTCTAGCATGTATGACATCATCTGGATACATGAGCATTATGACATCAATGCATGATGTCTACAAAACTATATCTCCCCTTTCCCACCAATTTCACTATTTCTTTGATAAGCATGGCCCCTAATTCTGGTTAATTACTGCCATCCGAACACCATATCACACTCACCCCTTCTTAACTTAGTCATATCCCAATGACTACCAATCGTTTTGTGTCGGTTCGAACCAGATGGCCACATTTTCTATATGAGGGCCATTTCGGAATGATATGAAATGATAAATTATCAACAAACAAATGTTTCCAACAAAATTCTTTATTTAAACAATTCTTTCTATTTATTCACAAGCTGATATATCAAACCGGTACCTTCTCTTTCAACTGTGAAAATTGCATACCCTTTTCAAAACTAACAACAGAGATAACAAGTAATAGCCTAGAATAACATTTTTGAAATACCAACCCTCAAATTTAAATTAGTCCTCCCTTACCTGTAATGATTTGTTCCTGAGTAATATTCAAGTTTAAATATGGCCTTTATTCAACTCAGGAATTTCAAGTCACATATCCAATGCATTTTCCTGTCTATTCCGGGAATTTCAACTCACCCATCACTTCTATATCTTTCTTACATATCTGAAACAACAACCTTTATAACAAACATTTTTGTAACTTTAAACAGTTTAAACAATTCAACACAGGTGTCCTTATGGACTTGAGATCAATTGACTACTTCTGATCAAAGTCATAAATTTTTTTTCTTTTTTTTTACACAAGTTCAGGCCAGCTCCCCTCGAATCCTTTGAGCATGTTGGAGGTCCTTTGGTTTTATTGTTTGTTGGGATGCATGGATAGTGCACAAATTGGTATCTTCAAACAGTCCTACTAAGTAGGCCTCTGATGCCCAATGAAGGGCCACTATGGCCTGTGCAGTCCAGTGTAATTCCATTTTGTGATCTTGTCTGATCTCTCTTGCAAGAGCTGAGATCCTTGTGGGTGGTATCAGTAGACAAAAGCCTTTCTGATAATGGCAAATTTCTTTTAATGCTAGGGTTCCAGGTAGATACTTCACCTTATATGCCCTTCCCTTATTGTCATACTTAACAGCTGCCGGGCCCCTATGATAGTATCCCTGTAGAGTTGTCTGCCTCTTATTTATATTAGCTGCTCTAATACAGTCCAAGTTCTCTCTCACAACTTGTTGTAATGGGGTATACTTTCTCTTTGGAGGTCTTGATGGGTGAAACTCATCTTCAGATGACCCCTGGTCCTGATCTGCCAGGGTTCCAGTAGCCTTTTTCTTTGACAGTAATTTAGGCTTTAATTGTTTATGAGGTTACTTTCCACCCACTGTCCAGCATTGAGCACTTGTACTGGGAGCTTCTGGAGTGTTATTTTCAGTTTCAGGTGGACTATCCACCCTTGGCAAACTAGCCCCAACCATAGGGAGACTTCCATCTCCCTCTTGATTAAGAGTCCCTGGCTTCTTCATTTGTAGTGTCTAACACATCTGAAATGTCCATATTTTCATCTTCTCTGGTTGCAAGTGGCAGTCCTGTCATAATGTCTGTTTTCCAAAGCATCTGTTTAGTCCATGCCATTTTTGTTTGTTTTTTCCATTTAGTCTTTCTTTCCTGAAAGTAAAGTGAGTCTTTCATACACCAATAGGTTCCTCTTGGGACCTTGAAGCTTGTGGAGTCTTGATATTCCTTGTTAATCATGTCCAATAGTTCACTTTCCATGCTGTTAGTTGAATTACTTTGATAAATTTCTGATTTATTTCTTTCATTAATTTGGCATGCCTTTCCTTTACTCCTTGAACCAACACATCATTAGTTCTGAATGTTAGATTAGTTAATACTAAAGCCCACTTAGTTCTAATTTCACTTGGCATCTTCATCCATGGTGATTTTCCCCATACTCCAATTTGAATTCCTTTGTTCAACCTCTCGGATGGTGGCAGTCTTAACTGGGCACTAATTCTGATCTTACTCATTCTAATCTCAAAATCATGCAAAGACATGCAATTAGTAACCACACATATATTTTTCAGGACTCCACAAGTTTCAATTCATTTCTCATCTCACCTCATTCCGAACCAATCACTTTAATTCTAATTTAACCCTTCATTTCGACACAACTTGAACCATCATCTCACAAGTACTCTCTCTTTAAATTGGAGTTCACACTAATTTATTTAGGGAGTCCCACCATCTGCACATGCTCAGCTCATTTCTTTCCTAACTTTCAGACTGTCAGGATGTATTTTTGCAATTATGGATGAGCTCCATGCCCTGGACTTTCTAGTGGCTTTGTCTGGCAATTCCTTTGTTAGAAAACTGAAGGAAGCAGTAAGTTATCAGTTTTTCTACTTCAATTTTACTCTTTTTTTCAATTATTTTCGAAATTTTCCAAAATATTGGTTTACTAATTAAACATGCTTCCTTTCAGGGTTTTTTCTGACACATCTTTGACACATGGCGAAGCCTTCCTCATCTTAATGGCTGCTGAACAATGTTTAGGGTTAGAGATCACTGATAAAGAACTCCAAGCTGGTGATCTTAACAAGTTACTCAGGCTGGAAGATTTTAACATTGCTGCAGCTGTAAGTATTATTCTCTACCAGCTAATTCCCCCTTTTAACAGCTCCCCAAGGAGTATATTAGCTCTTACTTACATATTTTGGTTCAAGGATTATCTATGTTTTTTCTATTTCCAATTTCTAAACACGTGCAACATTTTAGGTGCCCTTTTGACTGCTGCATGCAGGCCAGCCCAAAATCTGTAGAGGTTCTCATTATTATGTGGTTGTACTCCTTGATTTCTTTTGCAAAGTTTATGCCCTAGTATAGATTGAATTTTCTTTTCCAGAATGCAGCCCATCATGCAGATTGTGTAGCAGCCTTTCAGGAAGCTTATAAATCAGCAAAAATGGGTGCCACTTCTCAAAAAGTACTGGACCTTTTGAAGGAGTCTCAAAAGAAGCTTAAAGGTAACAGTTGGTTCTCATATTGAATTGATTACTGAATTTGTCCATTTATCCCCCATTTTAAAATGACTATCTTCATTGTTTCATTATCAATTTTATCAATTGTAGCCAGTACAGTCTGTCATGGCTTATTAGCTCTGTCAGGGTTAAATATAGCAAAGCTCTCACCAGTTGAAAAGCTGGGAGAAGACATTATATGGGAGCATCAGCAGGCATTATTAACTCAGTGGACTGATTCTGAGATGGCAGTCCTCCCCAATGACAGGGTACAGAAGTTAATTGTGGGGGTTAGTGCCTCTTCTTTCATTCAGTATCATCATAAATACTATTTTCAATTGCTTAAATTTTACTGCAACTATAATTCTATATTCCTTTTGTTTTAGGCTAACAGGCAACTCGAATGTGCTCTGTACTTGGAGGAAACAGCTATTAAGATGAAGCTTGAGGTGCTTCATACTATTAAAATTGCCACTGCATGTGGTCCTGCTGCTAGCTTACATGCAAACCTTACAGCAGCAGTCCTTCCATACCTCCCCATAGATGATGACCAGCCCCAAATTTCAAGTAAATTGAATCAAGATGATGAAGATCTACCCACCAAAGGGATTGTTGTGGAACCAGGACCCTCCAAGCAAGGTGTTAAGAGGCCTAGTGCCTCTCTCAGAGGTCCTCCCAAAAAGAAGGATCAACTTGAGGATTGTCTCAGCATCTATGAGGCAGTACAGCTCTTGCCAACATCTTCCATTTCAGTTAGCAGAACTGAAATTGACAATAAACATGTCAGTCTACAGATAGACATCCTTGGCAAGAGTTTCTACAAGTGCAGGTTTAATGGTCATTGTCCTACAGATTTCACTTCATCTCTGGATTGTGTGTGTACTCACATACAGAAGAAGCACCTTGGCTTATCAATTTCCTGTAAGTATTGTAGGAATCATCATGAGGGATTCTGGTTGGTGGAGGTGTGGTGGTTACATATGAAAGCTGAACACGCAGACTTAGAATTGGACTGGAAAACAGTGCCAGACCCAGAAACCCTGGAGATCAAAGAAGAGGTTGATGACATCGATGTTTAATTCTTGTGAACTGACTACTTGCTTTCAGTAAACTGTTTATTATTCCTGACTAAGTAACTATCTGGCTCAATTTATTTCATCAAGACACACGGTTTCACTTCTCTCATCTATCATTCATGTATTGTTTTATCCGAGTGTTTTAACTATCTACCATTAATAAATGCTTCTATGAAATTTTAGTTTTTGTTATGTACCTAATTTATTCTTGATGAGAAATTGCCTCCCTGATTCCAGCCATCAATAAATAGTTCCTTTATATGTTACAAGCCATAACAGGATGAAACTGATACAGAGCTTCTGCAAGATTGTAGTATTTAACTATTCCATGATATTGCAT
The DNA here is from genome assembly GCA_038406195.1 of Haplosyllis anthogorgicola. Classification (NCBI taxonomy): domain Eukaryota; kingdom Metazoa; phylum Annelida; class Polychaeta; order Phyllodocida; family Syllidae; genus Haplosyllis; species Haplosyllis anthogorgicola. The sequence continues at coordinate 4,503 of JBCAUI010541026.1, forward strand.
ACAGTTCAAACACAATGTCTTTCAGCCACCTCTAGGTAAAATACTTGTCCAGAGAAACTGTCTCATGTGTCTTATTAACTCTTTCTCAAACAACATTAAATTATCATTTTTGGCTGTAATCAATTCAATTAGTTCTGGCTTCCCTTCATCCTCCATTGTTCATAAAAATGCTCTCACCAAGTACTTAATACTGTCCACATATCTCTTTTGATTAATAGCACTGATCACATTATCTAAAGTAACTATTTTGGCATTTTTATTCCAAACATTATATTCAATTCTCTCTAGATAGCCCATTGTATCAAATGTTCTATCCCTTCCCCAAATTTCATCAAAAAGAATTAACACTGTTCTCTCCATGAATTCCAATACTCAAATGATGTTTTGACCTATTTGTGCATGCTCTTTTGTACTTGTACAAAAATAGTTCTAATTGCAATTCTACTCGCTTGATTTGCAACATTGTTGCCTCATTTCATCTTGGTTCGAAATGATAGCTTGTTTCTACAATTGGCGAGTTGTTTCAACACAACTTTTGATATCTCTTTCTCTTTCTTCTTACTTAGAAAGGGTATGAATTTGTACTCTGTAACCATCTATTCCCCATCCATTTCAGTCCTGACCTATTTTACTTAGTTCATGGAACCTATTTGTAATTGCCCACTTCAATGCAAGAAACTCTAACTTATGAGAATGATATTTACTTTCAGATCTTGACAGTGTCTTACTGACATAGGCTATTACTCTATCTCTACCATCATCTTGTTCTTGATACAATACAGCCCCTAGTCCAATTTCTGAAGCATCTGTATGTAGACCTTGAATGGCTTTTTATAATTTGCATAGGCTAGTACAGGGGTAGTACTACATCTTCACTTCAATTCCTGGAAAGCATTTTCACATTCTTGATTCCATTGTATTTTACTCTTCTTTGGAGCATTGTCCCCTGAGATTAACTAAAACAATGGTTTTGCTACTGTAGCATATTTGTGTATAAATTTTCTGCAATAATTACAGAATCCTAAGAAGCTACATACTTCCGTCACATTCTGTGGTTGAGGCAATTTGATTATGGCTTCTATTTTCTTTGGGTTGGTACTTATACCCTTCCTGGACACTATATGTCCTAAATACTGTAATTCTGCCCTAAAGAACTCGCATTTACTTGGTTTCAATCGAAGACCTGCATCAGCTAGCTTCTGAAAGATTTTCCTCAATCTTTCAATCTGTTCTTTTGGTGTTTTTGCAAATACAATGATATCCATTAACTCTGAAAGGTGGCAGGAGTGTTCATCAGCCTGAAGGGCATCTGAAGACACTTGTATAACCCCAACGGACCAAATGTAAATGCCATATAAGGGCCCCCTGACAGCCAAAATTTTCTTCATTTTCATGCAGTTTTTCATGATTTTTCAGCAAAAATAGGGTTGGCCCCCCCCGTATGAGAAATCCTGGATCTGCCAATGAAGGAGGTCCCATAAGGTGTTGTGTTGAAACTCTGATATGATTTTTGTGTAATACTACTCTCTTTCATCCTTGCTTGCCAATATCCTGATCTTAGATCTAAGGAAGTAAAGATTATGGCTCCATGTAGGCAATCCAATGATTCCTCAATTCGTGGAAGACTATACACATCTTTGATAGTTCTTAAATTGATCTTTCTTAAATCTATACAGAACCTCAGACTACCATCATGCTTTCTTACCAAGACAACTGGACTTGCCCACAGACTAGATGATGGTCTTATTGCCCCTACTTCTAACATTTCTTTCAAATGTTTTCTGACTTCTTCATATTGGTGGAGTGGAATTCTGCGATATCTATCTTTGAATGGTATTGCATTCACTAATTTGATCTCATGTTCTACCATATCTGTTTCACCTAATTCCATATCCTTTAAAGCAAACAAGTAATGGAATTCTTTAATTAATTCCTGAACAGATTTCTGTTCTTCATCTGTTCATTGACTGATTCCTGAAAGATCAAGTTTTTCAAACAACTCTTTGGATCTTTCCTCTGTTAATTCAAGTTTCAGTTTTTCATCATTTCATCTTGTCTCAAAACAATTGCCTCTTTCTACATTTGAAGGTGTCATTTTGACACAATTCTCTATTTGTTTCAAAGCTAACAATGTAGGCACCACATTTGCCATGCACATTGTTGCTACTATGGTCCCCTTTGGTAATATCAATTTCTCTCCTGTCATATTCTGTAATACAACATTTAATCTCAAAGATCCTGCTTTCAATGTTTCTATATTTCAAGCTGCAGCTACCTTACTATTTTTCTCAATGGTCAAAGTTCAACTAGCACATTTAATTTCTTGTCTGTTGCAGGTATCTTAGCAAGAGCTGAGTTTTGATTGTTTCATTTGGATGTATTATTAGTTGTTTAAATAGCTTTACATTCCCTTGCAAATCTAAAGCAGAAGTTTCTTTTTCAACTTGTTTTTCTTCTATTTTCCCATGAATACTACTTCTTTTCCAAATTATGGACAATTGTTCTAGCTCTTGCTTAGTTGTCAATTCTAGAATCATATATGTGTGTAGAGTCCCTATTATAAAAGGAACCCTTTCATTATATTTGGTGTTTGGACCAACTGTCCAATGCCAAAACATCCTGTTTGAAAGCAGACACCTCTGGTACTGTTAATTTAACTTCTACATATCCCAAATAAGGAACCTGAGTCCCTCTGGCTCCCTCTAAATCCAGAATTTTCATCATTTTATGTATCTCTAATCCCAATTTCCAGGCCATCCCTTCAGATATTGATGATATTTGAGCCCCCCCCCAAATCTACCAAAGCCTAAGTTGGTTGGTCTTCCAACAAAATTTTTATTTCATTTGCTTGACCTAAAAGTTGAAAAAGTGGATCTGGGTTATGATATATGATTTTGAGTTTGTGGAGGATTTACTGGGGCTTGTCCTTGTCCTGGAGGGTTCATGGCTGCCCTTGCTGCGGCTCTCCAATCCAGGTTTTCTGGACTTGGACATTCTCTCCAGATATGGCCCCATCCACCACAATTGTAACATTGTAGTATTTTCTATCCTGGTCTAAATGGTCCTGCAGAAGTGATGGCATGTTCTTTCCTTTTTGTTGAACCCCTCATCTTGGCCTTCATCTTTGTTTGGTTGTCAGCCTTATTGTCTTTTGCTGGGAAATTATTCTTTGGTCTTGCTCCTTGAAAAGTAGTAGCCTTCATAACCATTGTAAGCTGTTTGATCTCCTTCTTCAACTCATCCAATTCTGGATTTGTTGTCAGTTTGACTATGGTAGACTTCATTCTTGCAAATGTTCTTCCCTCCTGAAATTCTTCTTCCACTTTCTTCACTTTTACTAGCAACTCTTCATAAGTAATACCTGTAGTCTCATATAGATACCTCATCAAATCTTGTAGTTGCTGTTGCATGCTGTAGAAGAGTCAATCCTTCAATTCTTCTTGATTGTACTTCAGGGGGAGTAATTTCTTCAACTTCTTATATCTGTTTTCTAAACGGCCTGCAAATTGATTCAGTTTTTCTCCTTTCTCTTGTCTAATTTGGTACCAATCTTTTTGTAGCTGATCTGACGACATTGTTTGGCTGAATCTTTCTTCAATGTATGCCAGGATCACAGAGAGCTCAGTTCTAAGGCCTACAAATTCTACAGCTTCTCTTGCTTCACCTCTGACTGATGTTACTATTGCAGATCGCACTGCTTCTTCCATATGAGATGCTAATGCTCCTTTTACTTGGAAGAGCCATTGCACATATGAGCCTTCATCACACAACATGGGTTCAGCTCCTGAAAAGTATGGAAGATCTGGGGAATTGCAAATTACAAGAGATCTTGGAGTTTCATTCCCCTTTTGGGGTGAAAGTTCCTGGTGTAACTGCTCAACTTTCTGAACTTCTTCACCAAATCTGTGAAGCAGTTTTTCCAATTTACAATCTCTCTTTTCTACCTCAATTTTCATTTGATTTTGAGAATCCTCCAAATCTTTCAGCCTTTTTCTTCCACTTTTGCATTCTTTACTGATTCATTTGACATTCTGTCATTTTGTTAACAGGCAGTTTGCATTTACCATGACTCCATTCCATTCAATGAAGCCATGTAACCCACTCGCAACACTAGTAGCTACTACTGCATCATCAAACTTGAGTAGCATATCTCTATCATTTAAAATCGCAATCTCTACAGGATTCATTTTCAGCAACTTATAAATCATGGAAGCCACTACTGATGTGGTAAATTGTTTGTTTGGCAATGGCCTGCCATCATCACAAACAACACTCATCAAAATTATCAGGGACTCCCTCCCTTGATGTGATACATCATGATAGACTTCCCCTTCCCTCAAATCTATGCTCATCCCCTCTGAATTTTCTTGTTGTGTTGTCATTACTTTTCTGTCACTGCTTGTTTTCATAAATTGATTTTAGGTACTAATTGTCATATCTCTGACAAACCTCTTACATGATATCTATTTCTTTTTTCACTCAATTATTCCCTACTTTAACTTAAATTGGGAACTATTGGTCTACTCATGATTTTACCATTTATTTTCCTCTTTTCTATCCTTCAAATGGGTCTCTGCTAATCCATTAATGTCTTTTCATATGTGGAGTTCATCAAAAGTTTAGAGCTGCTTCACCTCGCTCCTATAGTTCAGTAGGCCTACTTTTTATAACTGTCTCTCAGTAGACATCAATGCCCCTTGGGTCAGGTCCTTTCCACCACTTCCAGTATCTTTGTTTGTCTAGAGGATTGCTCTTCATCCAACTCCACCCTTGGTGATGCCTAATCCTCTATGTGAATGTCCAAAAGTTGTCGATCTGTCTCATTCCGAAGTGCCACCCAAATTTGGAATTCAACCTTTAGTTCTGAAACAATTATCTCTCATTTTGCTGTCACTCTCTGCCTTTAAGCAGACTAACCAATGCCACAAAGATGTCAATGGTATCCATTTCATACAGTAGTAACTTCACAATATCACTTCAGGTTGGCTATTAGGCACCCCACATTGGGTGCCAGTGTAATGAATGGGAGATTCTTCCATTTTCTCCTCACTGTTCATTGTGGTGGCACTCCTGGCTCAGTTCATGTGGGGGTGCCAGATGGAATAATAGCCAACTACTAATTTGTTCTTTTTAAATGCTCTCAATTATTTATTGCTCCTTTCTACAAGTTCTTTTAGTTAGTTCGAAGTCATCAATGGAAAGACCTAATCCATGCAAAATAAATAGAATCAGCTTTTAACATGACATCATGCAAATTAAGTGTAATTAGCTTTAAATCATTATAATAGCTCAGCAAATTATAAAATATTTACTCAAATAAATTCAAAACAGTAATTACTCTATTGAAATCATCACAAATTATCAAAAATTAATGTTATTTTCATGCAAATTTCAACAAAGATACATGCAAATTAATCTATTAGACCAGTTCCCATTAATATTTATTAAAATAAAGCTTTCCTACCTGAGATTAGTCAGAGATTTAGGATATTTAATGTTACTTCTTTGAGTTCAAATTTATTTGAAGCAATTGGAACTATTTGGGCTACTGTTTTATATGATTTCTAGCATGTATGACATCATCTGGCTACATGAGCATTATGACATCAACAAAACTATATCTCCCTTTTCCCACAAATTTTGTTATTTCTTTGATAAGCATGGCCCCTACTTCTGGTTAATTACTGCTGTCAAACACCATATCATACTCACCCCCTCTTAACTTACTCATGTCCCAATGACTACCAATTGTCTTGTGTCAGTTTGAACTGGATAGTTACATTTTCTATTTGAGAGCCATTTTGGAATGACTCAAAATGATAAGTTATCAACAAACAAATGTTTTCAATGAAATTCTTTATTTAAACAGTTCTCTCTATTTATTCACAAGCTGAAATATCAAACTGGTACCTTCTCTTTCAACTGTGAAAATTGCATACCCTTTTCAAAACAAACAATGCAGATAACAAGTAATAGCCTAGAATAACATTTTGAAATACCAACCCTCAAATTTAAATTAGTCCTCCCTTACCCTTAATGATTTGTCCCTGAGCAATATTACAGTTTAAATACAGCCTTTATTCACCCCAGGAATTTCAAGTCACCTATCCAACACATTTCTTGTCTATTCTGGGAATTTCAACTCACCCATCACTTCTAACTCTTTCTTACATATCTAAAACAACATTTATAACAAACATTTCTGTAACTTTAAACAGTTTAAACAATTCAACACAGGTGTCCTTATGGACTTGAGATCAATTGACTACTTCTGGTCAAAGTCATAAATTTCATTGTTTTTCTTTTACACAAGTTTAGGCCAGCTCCCCTTGAATCCTTCGAGCAAGTTGGAGGTCATTTGGTTTTATTGTTTGTTGGCACATGTGGATAGTGCACAAATTGGTATCTTCAAACAGTCCTACTAAGTAGGCCTCTGTTGCCCAATGAAGGGCCACTACGGCCTGTGCAGTCCAGTGTAATTCTGTTTTGTGATCTTGTCCGATCTTTCTTACAAGAGCTGAGATCCTTGTGGGTGGTATCAACAAGCAAAAGCTTTTCTGATAATGGCGAATCTCCTTTAAAGCTAGGGTTCCAGGCAGATACTTAACTTTATATGCCCTTCCCTTATCATCATGTTTCACTGCTGCTGGACCCTGGTGATAGTATCCTCTAGGAGTTGTCTGTCTCCTGTTTATGTTGGTTCTCTGATACAGCCCAAATTTTCCCTTGCAACTTGTTGCAGTAGAGTATATTTCCTCTTCAGGGGCCTTGATGGATGAAATTTGTCTTCTGATGATCCCTGGTCTTGGTTGGCCAGGGTTCCAGTAACCTTTCTTCTTGACAGCAATTTTGGCTTCAGCTGTTTCCAGGGTTGTTTTCCTCCCACTGTTGAGCATTGATTGCTTGTGCTGGGAGTCACTACTGGAGTGTTACTTTCAGCTTTGGGTGGACTATCTGCCCTTGGTGGACTAGCCCCAACCATAGGAAGATTTCCATCTCCCTCTCAACTAGAGTCTTTGACATCTTCATTTGTAGTGTCTAACACATCCAAAATATCCATATTTTCATCATCTCTGGTTTGAGTGGCAGTCCAATTGTAACATCTGTTTTCTGCAGTGTTTGTTTAGTTTGAGCCATTTTTGTCTGGATATTTTGTTTTGCTTTCCTTTCCTGAAAATAAAGTGAGTCTCTCATACACTGATAGGTTCTTTTTGGAACCTTGAAGCTTGTAGAGTCTTGGTATTCCTTGTTAATCAGGTCCAATAGTTCATCTTCCATGCTGTTAGTTGAATTACTTCGATCAAACTTTTTATTTATTTCTATCATTAGTTTGGCATGCTTTTCTTTTACTTCTTGAACCAATACATCAGTAGTTCTTAATGATAAGTTAGTTAGCACCAAGGCCCACTTAGTTCTAATTTCACTTGTCACTTGGCATTCTCATCCATGGTGATTTTCCCCATATTCCAATTTGGATTCCTCTGTTCAGTCTCTCAGGTGGTGGTGGTCTCAACCGAGCACTGATTCTTATCTTAATCATTCTAATCATGCAAAACACACAATTAGTAATTACCCAACATGTTCTCAGGACTCTACAAGTTTCATTATTCTTTTCGTTTCATTTCGTTTTGAACTGATTACTCCAATTTCAATTTTAATCCTTCATTTTGACATGACTCAAACCATTGTTTCACAAGTATTCTCTCTACTCTTGGGGTCCACACTAATTTATTCAGGGGATCCCACCATCTGCACATGCTCAGCTCATTTATTTTCTAAATTTTGGACAGTCAAGATGTATTCTTGCAATTATGGAGGAGCTTTGCTCTCTAGACTTCCTAGTGGCTTTGTCAGGTGATTCTTTTGTGAGACAACTGAAGGAAGCAGTAAGTTATCAATTTCCCTTTTAATTTTACCTTACTTGATCATTTTCCAAAATTTTCTGAAATATCAATTTACTAATTAAATTGTGTCTTTTCAGGGCTTTTCTCATATGTCTTTCATGCATGGTGAGGCCTTGCTTGTCTTAATGGCAGCTGAGCAATGCTTAGGGCAGGAAATCACTGATAATGAGCTCCAAGCCAGTGATCTTAAGAAGTTACTCAAGCCCGAAGATTTTAATATTGCCACAGCTGTAAGTATTTTCTCTGCCTGCTAATTTCCCTTTTTAACAGCTCCCTGCAGAGTACACTATCTCTTACTTACATATTTTGGTCCAAAAACTATCCATGTTTGTCTAATTCCAACTTTAAAACATGTGCCATTTTGACTTCTGTGCGTGGACCAGCCCAAAATTTATAGAGGTTCTCATTATTATGTGATTGTACTTCTTGACTTCTTTTGTGAAGTTTATGCCCTAGTATAGATTGGATTTTCCTTTCCAGAATGCAGCCCATCATGCAGATCATGTAGCAGCCTTTCAGGAAGCTTATAAATTGGCAAAAACAGGTGCCACTTCTCAAGAAGTACTGGACCTTTTGAAGGAGTCTCAAAAGAAGCTTAAAGGTATCAGTTGGTTCTTCTCATATCAAATCGATTACTGAATTCATCCATTTGTTCCCCATTTTGAAATCACTGTCTTCATCATTTCATTATCAATTCTATCAATTGTAGCTGGTACAGTCTGTCAGGACTTATTAGCTCTGTCAGGGTTTGATACAGCAAAGCTCCCACCAGTTGAAAAGCTGGGAGAAGACATTATATGGGAGCACCGACAGGCATTATTAACTCAGTGGAGTGATTCTGAGACAGCTGTCCTTCCTGATGACAGGTACAGAGTTAATTGTGAGGGTTAGTGTCTCTTCTTTCATTCAGTGTCATCATAAATACTTTTTTTCAATTGTTTAAATTTTACTGTAACTATAATCCTATATTCCTTTTGCTTTTAGGCCAACAGGCAACTCGAATGTGCTCTGTACTTGGAGCAAACAGCTATTAAGATGAAGCTTGAGGCACTCCATACTATTGAGATTGCCACTGCTGGTGGCCCTGCTGCCAGCTTACATGCAAACCTTACAGCAGCAGTTCTTCCATACCTCCCCATGGATGATGACCAGCCCCAAATTTCAAGTAAATTGAATCAAGATGATGAAGATCTACCCACCAAAGGGGTCATCATGGAACCAGGACCCTCCAAGCAAGGTGTTAGGAGGCCTAGTGCCTCTCTCAGAGGTCCTCCCAAAAAGAAGGATCAACTTGAGGATTGTCTCAGCATCTACAAGGCAGTACAGCTCTTGCCAACATCTTCCATTCTGGTTAGCAGAACTGGAATTGACGATAAACATGTCAGTCCATGGATAGACATCCATGGCAAGAGTTTCTACAAGTGCAGGTTTAATGGTCATTGTCCTATAGATTTCACTTCATCTCTGGATCGTGTGTGTACTCACATATGAAAGAAGCACCTTGGCTTATCAATTGCCTGTAAGTATTGTAGGAATTGCCATGAGGGATTCTGGTCAGTGTAGGGGTGGTGGTTACATATGAAAGCTGAACATGCAGACTTAGAATCAGACTGGAAAACAGTGCCAGACCCAGAAACCCTAGAGATCAAAGAAGAGGTTGATGACATTGATGTTTAATTCTTGTGAACTGACTACTTGCTTTCAGTAAACTGTTTATCTATTATTCCTGACTAAGTAACTATTTGACTCAATTCATTTCATCAAGACACACGGTTTCACTTCTCTCATCTATCATTCATGTATTGTTTTATCCAAGTGTTTTTACTATCCATTTTCAATAAATATTTCTATAATTGTTTAGTTTAAGTTTTAATTACATACCTAATTTATTCTGACAAGAAATCACTTCTCTGATCTCAGCCAACAACAAATAGTTTCTATATATATTTCGAGCCATAACTGGATGGAATTGATACAGTGCCTCTGCAAGATTGTAAAACCTAATGATGCCATGGTACTGCATACAGTTCAAACACAATGTTTTTTTGCTGCCTCTGGGTAAAATACTTGTCTGGAGAAACTGTCCCAAATCAGAATAATGCCTCATATGTCTTATTAGTTCTTTCTCAAATAGCATCAAATGTCATTTTTTGCCAAGATCTGTTCAATCAATTCTGGATTCTCCTTATCCTCCATAGTTTATAGGGTTCATAGAAATGCTTTCACTAAGTACTTAATACTATCCACATATCTCTTTTGATTAATAGCACTGATCACTTTGTCCAAAGTAACTACTTTAGCATTTTTATTCCAAACATTATACTCAATTCTTTCCAAATAACCTGTGGTATAAAACATTCTATCCCTTCCCCAAATTTCATCAATAAGGATTAATGCTGTTCTCTCCATGAATTCCAATACTCAAATGATGTTTTAGCCTATTTGCACATGCACTTTTATACCTTTACAAAAATAGTCTCTAAGCAGACATTTCACAAAATTTGCTCTTAATTGCAATTCTGCTCATGCAATTTGCAACATCGTTTCCTTGTTTCACTTTGGTTCAAAATGACAGCCTGTTTGTACAATTTGTGTGTCATTTCAATACAACTTTTGGTATCGGTTCACAAGTCAGTTTTGACACTCTTTCTTTTGACTCAGAAAGGGTATGAATTTGTACTCAGTAACCATCTATCCCCCATTCATTTCAGTTCTGACCTATTTTACTTAGTTCATTTCAGACATATTCCTGTGTCCTGGCTAAGGGTTTTCAAAGTTAAGATTTATTTAATCTACCCTTTTTACATATCAATCCCTAAGTTGCTCATAAAGCATCAAATTATCAGATACTGATAAAAGAAACATTTTCTCAAAATTTCTCCTTTTCCACCCCCTCTAAAAGATACTATCTGTTCCATCAGATAGTTTTACACCTCAGGGTTCTTATCATCATTTCTGATCAATTGCATTGGATACAACATGTTATGATGTAATATCCTTATGTTTTCATCATCAATGGAATCAATCTGTTGCACCTTGTATACTGGTGAATGATCTAGCTGGCTGATTACCCTGTAAGGCATTTGTTCCCACTTATCAGCAATCTTGTGATCACCACCAAATGCTTTGACTCTGACTAAAACTAGATCACCTATATCTAAAGACATACATTTGTAATTACAGTCATAATATCTCTTTTGTCTCTGAGATTCTTTCTCAATATTATTTCTTGTGACTCTATAAGCCCAATTCAGTCTAGCTTTCAGCTTCTGTGCATAGCTGTGTCTATTGTTCACTGTCAGTTCCGGTAAAGTCACTCCATATTCTAAATCTATCGGTAACCTCAGTCTTCTTCCATACATCAAGTAGTATGGTGTAAAATTTGTACTCTTATTTACAGTACAGTTATATGCATGGGTTAATACTGATACCCACTCAGGCCAATTCTTCTTTGCATGAGATGGTAATTTACCTAGCATTCTTATTAGAGTTGAATTAAACCTTTTGCATTGACCATTGCCTTGAAGTCTGTAAGGTGTTGTTCTTAATTAACTCCTGCTAAGCTACATAACTCTTGGATCAATGAATTCTCAAAAGATTTGCCTTGATCTGTTATTAGTCTTGCTGGCCAACTGTAATGAAGCAGGAAATTATTCCATAAGGTCTTAGCTACCACTGGAGCAGTTTGGTTTGGAGTCACATATGCCTGTGCATATCTAGTGAAGTGATCTGTTATTACTAAAATATTTACAGATCGTGTGTCTTCTGCTCTACCAATTGTAAGGAAATCCATATGGACTAATTCTAAAGGATAGGTTGTCTCTATTGGTTGCATCTTTGCTTGTTCCTGAGGTTGTTTAAACCTTGTACAGTGAGAACAAGTATGAATATGAATGCATACATCAATGCCCATTTTAGGCCAGAAGAACCTCTCTGGTAATACACCTAGTGTCTTTTCCATACCTAGGTGTCCCATATCATCATGACTGTCTTTTTATGATATGGCTGTGGTAGCACAAATTGAAATACTACTTGATCATGATTTTTCAACTGTACTCGGCTGTATAATAGCCCTTCTTTCAAAATTAGATCTTTCTGATATTTCAATAACACCCTCATTCCGGACGGATCACCTTCTTGTGCAATGTATTTCAGATGTTTGTTTTGTTTTACCAATTCTACTATTGGTCCAATATCTACATCATTCTTTTGTTCTTCAATCCAATCTTTCTTACATAGTTTAGGTTCAGTGTTGACTACTAAATTACCCATGGTAATTGCATGATCTGATTCATTTTGAGGTAGTTCTGGAATGGAACTTTCACCACATTTTCCTCTCCTCAACATTGCTTTACTACCTCGGATGAATTTCTTATCCATGGTATCCGTGATAGGGCATCTGCTTCTATATTCTCTTTTCCACTTTGGTAAAACAATTGGAAGTTATAGTTAGCTAAGCTAGCAACCCAATGTTGCCCAGTGGCATCTAATTTTGCTGTTGTTAGAATATAGGTTAACAGGTTGTTGTCCATATGCACTTTGAACATGCCACCATACAGATACTCATGAAACCTATCCGTAATTGCCCATTTCAATGCAAGAAACTCTAACTTATGAGAATGATATTTACTTTCAGATCTTGACAATGTCTTACTGGCATAGGCTATTACTCTATCTGTGCCATCATCTTGTTCTTGATACAATACAGCCCCCAGTCCAATTTCTGAAGTATCTGTATGTACCTTGAATGGCTTTTTATAATTCGCATAGGCTAGCACAGGGGTAGTACTACATCTTCACTTCAATTCCTGGAAAGCATTTTCACATTCTTGATTCCATTGTATTTTACTCTTCTTTGGAGCATTGTCCCCTGAGATTAACTAAAACAATGGTTTTGCTACTGTAGCATATTTGTGTATAAATTTTCTGCAATAATTACAGAATCCTAAGAAGCTACATACTTCCGTCACATTCTGTGGTTGAGGCAATTTGATTATGGCTTCTATTTTCTTTGGGTTGGTACTTATACCCTTCCTGGACACTATATGTCCTAAATACTGTAATTCTGCCCTAAAGAACTCGCATTTACTTGGTTTCAATCGAAGACCTGCATCAGCTAGCTTCTGAAAGATTTTCCTCAATCTTTCAATCTGTTCTTTTGGTGTTTTTGCAAATACAATGATATCCATTAACTCTGAAAGGTGGCAGGAGTGTTCATCAGCCTGAAGGGCATCTGAAGACACTTGTATAACCCCAACGGACCAAATGTAAATGCCATATAAGGGCCCCCTGACAGCCAAAATTTTCTTCATTTTCATGCAGTTTTTCATGATTTTTCAGCAAAAATAGGGTTGGCCCCCCCCGTATGAGAAATCCTGGATCTGCCAATGAAGGAGGTCCCATAAGGTGTTGTGTTGAAACTCTGATATGATTTTTGTGTAATACTACTCTCTTTCATCCTTGCTTGCCAATATCCTGATCTTAGATCTAAGGAAGTAAAGATTATGGCTCCATGTAGGCAATCCAATGATTCCTCAATTCGTGGAAGACTATACACATCTTTGATAGTTCTTAAATTGATCTTTCTTAAATCTATACAGAACCTCAGACTACCATCATGCTTTCTTACCAAGACAACTGGACTTGCCCACAGACTAGATGATGGTCTTATTGCCCCTACTTCTAACATTTCTTTCAAATGTTTTCTGACTTCTTCATATTGGTGGAGTGGAATTCTGCGATATCTATCTTTGAATGGTATTGCATTCACTAATTTGATCTCATGTTCTACCATATCTGTTTCACCTAATTCCATATCCTTTAAAGCAAACAAGTAATGGAATTCTTTAATTAATTCCTGAACAGATTTCTGTTCTTCATCTGTCCATTCACTGATTCTTGAAAGATCAAGTTTTTCAAACAACTCTTTGGATCTTTCCTCTGTTAATTCAGGTTTCATTGTTTCATCATTTTGTCTCATCTTGAAATGACCACCTCTTTCTAAATTTGAAGGTGTCATTTTGACATATTATGAAAGGAACTCTTTTATTATATTTGGTGTTTGGAACCACCAAGGCCAAAATACCTTGTTTGAATACCTTGTTTGAAAGCAGATGCCTCTGGTACTGTTAATTTAACTTCTACATATCCTAAATGTGGAAACTGAGTTCCCCCAGTTCCCTCTAAATCTAGAATTTTTATCATTTTGTGTATTTCTAATCCCAATTTCTGGGCCATCCCTTCTGATATTGATGAGATTTGAGCCCCTGAATCAACCAAAGCCAAAGTCTGTTGATCTTCTAACAAAATTTCAGTTTCATTTGCTGGACCTAAATGTCAAAAAAGTGGATCTGGGTTATGATATATGTCATTTTGTTAACAAGCAGTTTGCATTTACCATGACTCCATTCCACTCTATGAAGCCATGTAACACACTTGCAACATTGGTAGCTACTAAGGCATTATCAAACTCAAGTAGCACATCCCTATCATTTAAAATTGCAATCTCTATGGGATTCAGCTTCAGTAACTTATAAATCATGGATGCTACTACTGATGCAGTGAATTGTTTGCTTGGCAATGGTCTGCTATCATCATGAATGATGCTCATCAAAATTATCAGGGATTCCCTCCCTTGATGTGATACATCGTGATAGACTTCCCCTTCCCTCAAGTTGATACTTGTCCCCTCTACATCCCCACTAATGTCTTTTGTATGTGGAGTTCATCTATCTTCAGAGCTGCTTCACCTCACTCCTATTGTTAAGTAGGCCTACTTTCTACAATTGTCCTTCAATAGACATCAGTGCCCCTTGGGTCAGGTCCTTTCCACCACTTCCAATTATCTTCAATTATCTAGAGGATCACTCTTCTTCCAACTCCACCCTTCATAATGCCTAATCCTCTATGTGAATGTCCAAAAGTTGTTGATTTGTCTCATTCCAAAGTGACACCCAAATTTGGAATTCAACCTTTAGTTTTAGTTTTGAATTTTGCTCTCACTCTGTGCCTTTCAGCAGACTAACCAAAGACACAAAGATTTCAATGGTATCCATTTTGCAAGATAGCAATTTCACAATGTTATTTTTAGGTTGGCTATTAGGCTTCCCATATTGGGTGCCAGTGTAATGAATGGGAGATTCTTCTGTTTTCTCCTCACCATTTGTTGCGGTGAGTACTCCTGGCTCAGTTTGTGTGGGGGTGCCAGATGGAATAATAGCCAACTACTAATTTGTTCTTTTAAATGCTCACAATTATTTATTGCTCCTTTCTACAAGTCCTTTTAGTTAGTTTGAAGTCATCAATGGAAAGACCTGAGTCATGCAAAATAAATAGAATCAGCTTTTAACATGACATCATGCAAACCAAGTGTAATTAGCTTTAAATCATTATAATAGCTCAGCAAATTAAGAATATTTACTCAAATAAATTCAAAACAGCAATTACTCTATTGAAATCATCACAAATTATCAAAATTAATGTTATTTTCAGTGAATTTCAACAAAGATACATGCAAATTAATCTATTAGACCAGTTCCCATGAATATTTATTATAATAAAGCTTTCCTACCTGAGATTAGTCAGAGATTTAGGATAATTGATGTTACTTCTTTGAGTTCAAATTCATTTGTGGAAATTGGAACTATTTGGGCTGCTGTTTTATATGATTTCTAGCATGTATGACATCATCTGGGTGCATGAGCATTATGACATCAATGCATAATGTCAACAAAACTATATCTCCCTTTTCCTGCCAATTTCACTATTTCTTTGATAAGTGTGGCCCCTAATTCTGGTTAATTACTGCCATCCGAACACCATATCACACTCACCTCCTCTTAACTTAGTCATGTCCCAATGACTACCAATCGTTTTATGTCGGTTCGACCATTCTTCTTAAAATGACGAGCCTTAAGCAGATATTTCATCTTCCACATGTCTCCTCTTTTCTTTCTTTTATCACCTTCACATTTCCTGCATCTCCGTTTGTCAAAGGACCAGACTTCGGTTAGAGTCTAGACTGCAGTTAGAGTTAACACCAGAGGTGCTGCAGGCTTCCCACCTTTGCCTGCACCTGCAAGTCATGTGGCAGTCTAGAGACTATCCTATTGCTTAATTAGACTTAGGCATTAGCATCAGTAGCATCATTAGTAGCCATCTTTAATTATTCAGTTAAACTTGCACCTTTGACAAGACTGCATGTATTTTTGTACCAGAGTTAATAAACTATATATGAAGACTAAAGACTCTCGTTCTAGTCTTTTTACACTGTTTTACACTCATTCATCCTCATGCATCAGCAATGAAGGTCTATGTATTGGACGAAATCTATATTTGTGTTCTGGGCCGCCATTGCAAAAAAGTTGACCAGGACCCGCCTCCCCCCCCCCCACCCGGACTGGGGAAAATGCATTTCTGGCCATTTCAGACAACTACAGGACAGCTCCTGAAAAGTTTATCATTTTCTGTTTACACGAAAAGCACAGTTTGCTCTTCAAGGGTCTCCATACACAGCATGTAGATATTTAAAGATATATAAGGCAGATGGAGACGATGTCTAATTGAATTGATATGGTGAAACAATTAATAGATGGCATAGGCATCCAGGTTGTATCCGGCATTTTTCATAGACATAAAATGAAGACCTTTTAGACAGCTGAAAAGTCGGGGGATGCATGAGGGTAAGTGCTCCGTCAGGTCACCTCGTTAGTTCTTTCTCTCACTCCTTTCACACAAATATTCCTTTCTATTCAGCCTACGCTCACAATCTTGATCTCTGCCCTCGCACAACATTGATATTTCTTCCGCATTCACGATTTCATAGGAAATGTCCAGCAAATTTAGACACTGGCATACAACTTTTAAGTTTTTAATATTTCCGTTCAGCGTGGTGATACTGTGGGCGTGGTGCGGTACTGTAATAGGGTTCATCAATTTATGCTAGCGAGGAGCGAGGGCAAGTCCAATGTTCTTCTGTTCAATCTATGTAAGCTTAATTCTCTAAGTAGAAGCCTTTTAACTACGGTTAGATATGAAATTTCTATCAATTTACGTCAATAGGATATGATTCTCCTCAATAGTCCAGAATAAAACTCAATTGTTGCGGGACGTTAAAATATTTATGCTAATTTCGTGATCTTGGTAAGTCAAAAAATTTGCGCCGTGAAACCACAAGATTTTGGAAGAAACTTTACCAAAAAATTCTTTCACATATAAAATCTGCTAGTTTCACGGTTTCTTGCATCTTCCCAATCTTATTAGATCTGTAAAGTGAACGTGCAATACGAAAAACAATACTACTTAATTGCTGCTTTCAATCAATTTGCGCCATTTTGGCAATAAATATTACGCTAGTATTTCCTATTGTAGCCACGCCTAGAGTAACAACAGAGAGTTAACGAGTTAATCCTTTTTTATCTGATGGTAATGTATTTGTGTGTAACATAATTGTTTCGTGACTCCTCAACATCAGCAACCCTTGGAGGGGACATAAAATTAAAAACATTTATGAAGTGTAATAAAACATAATTTCAAGATCTTGCCCAATCGTCGGGCAAAAATGAGACTATGTGCGCTATTTATTGGACTTAACTACCTACTCTTACATCTAATCATGTGCAAATTTGTGTCAGCAGAGTTCTACGCTCAGATATTGTTTGCCTCGATATCCCAGCCTGAAATTCAATTGTTGCGGAAAGTTTCAAAATTGACAGTATATTTCATGATCTGCCACACGAACCCTCTCTTAAAACTTTAAATCTCCTATTACTTCAGTCAGCCTTGTGGATGGTCTCCCAGACTCTATATGGCATTGATACCTTCTGTTGCATTAATCAGCTATGTATACAGAAGGTCTCCCAGACTGTATGTGAGATTGAAGCCTACTATTACATCTAATCAGCCATATGGATCAAGTCCCTATTGAGTAGAAGCTCAAGAGGGTCTTTCATGGATAGATCTCTTATGATTACTTTCCCATCAGCTGAGATTTTACTTCATTTAGCTCAGAACAATATTGTGACTCTGTAACCTCTAATCTACATTATTGGAAACAGGATCCATTTAAGACCCATAACAAATGGTCTATTTATGCGGTATTGAATGTAGAATATCAAATTTATTCTATTATCAATGGAATTGAAATTTATTCAGCCGATAGAAAATACATGAAAGCATTACGTTTTAAAGAAATAAGTCATAAGTCATCTTATGTTTGTTTGAATAATTTCATCTCCGCCGAAAAATGTACAATTTTTCAGTTAATAGAAACTATTACATTCAATCTGTGGCCAATTATCAAGGTGTCTCTTGTTCTATTAATATAATTTTGGTTAGGTTTTGAACTGTGTAGACACGCTTATAAACAGAGTCCATAACAGGGGTACCGGTGGCCTTATTCTTACCTGTTTTGTAAAGGTATTACCGTTAATATTCTTCCTTTTACAACACAAGTAATTTATTTTCTAATTCAAAATACAATTTACATCGTCATCTTTACTTGAATTACTTCCGAGGATGTCGTGTTGAGCGGAAATTAAAATCCTAATCTGTTTTCATCATGTTATGAAGGTTGTTTTGTGTGCAGTGCACTGACCTGCTCCTACGTGCAAGAAAATGAAATCCAATATGAATAACTTGTGTGTGACCTTCTACAAGTATTCTCCTGTTTAAAGACATTACTTCTGTCGGTAGCGAGAGGAGGCCGTACGATTATTATTTTCAGAGAGTATAGGGCCACTTGAGAGGGACCTCTGATTGACAGAAGTCCCTCTCAAGTGAGCCCTTTTAAAAAGTTACTCCATATTATTTGGGAATTAGTACATAACCCTAGGCATATTGTAGACACTTTATGAATAAATCCACC
>JBCAUI010541027.1:0-10825 GCA_038406195.1 Haplosyllis anthogorgicola
AGAGAGAGATAGATATAGAGATATATATAGATATATATACACACACACACACACACACACACACACACACACACACACACACACACACACACACACACACACAAATCTGTAACAAATGTATTTATAATCCATTAAAACCACGAAAATAAACTAGAAAATCAGTTTTTCTGTTCAACTTTTTCTGTTCAACTTTTATTTCTGTGATTATTTATCTTTTGCAGATAAAATCAAACAATTGCAGTGAGTAACAACTTAACCTTAAGAAAGTAAAACAGTCTTCTGTGCAGGATCCTGTAATCTTTTCGTCAAATACAGAAACATTCCAACAATTAATACTAGAAATTGCCTTTTACTGAATTTGTTGCTTTATCAATGTGGCAAGACATTTTTCTCTAGCAGTAAATTAAGATCTACCTCGCCAATTATCTTTCCTGTTGCTCCAACCGAATAAGCATTTAATCAATCACAAGTCAGGAGCTCCTCATTGAAAAGAGCAAACCCTAGGCTGTCTTTTGTTAACTAGGCTGCCTTTTGTTAAATAGATAAGCTGCTTACAACCCAGTCCCATAGCTATTAAGCAAATGTACCAAAGAAGAACTCATGAACCACTCCTTACAAGAGTCTGCTTTTACCACTGTTAATTATGACGAAAATGTAAGTGTCACTTTGTAAATTAGGCAATTAGTCATTTTCATCAGCCTCTTTTGTAACTACATAATTTCGATGCAGTATTGTATTCTTTCAGTCGATTTCAATAAAACATACAAATACAATCTTCTGTTGTGATATTTTATCATTTTACGCTCTCTTTCTTTCTTTCTTTCTTTCTCTCTCTCTCTCTCTCTCTCTCTCTCTCTCTGCACACACACACACACACACACACACACACACACACACACACACACACACACACACACACACACACACACACACACACAGACACACACATACACACAAATAAACACATCAAACATGTACGGAATAATCGAATATTTAGGAGGGGTATTTATTGGACTTTTAGAACACATTATTGAGAAGATGAAAGCAGTCAGGTGTTATCACTGTACTAAACAGCTTCACTACGATACTTCCCTTGGAAAAGCTTTTAGTGTCACATGTGTTTTGTGACTTCATATTTTCTCCTCTTAGCCCCAAGGCATTTAGTGCGTTAGTGGTAGCATTTACCATTCCTTGACTTATTAGCATCATCTGCGATAAGGTCTGCAGTACAGTGCAGATTCAATTGGGAACAAGTCGAACATCGGAGCGAGAATTAGACATGTCGTTGCGTCATTCGAGTTTTTCGGAAAATGCGTTTTACTAACTAGTCTAATTAGACTAATTAGTAAACTACATGTGGAATTGATTTTTTGATTACATGGTTACTAAAACTTGATGAAAACGTACAATTTTCTGTTGCTTTTCATCAAATTCTAGTAATCATGCAATCAAAAAATTGATCACACATGGAGTTTACTAATTAGTCTAAATAGACTAATTAGTAAAGCAAATTTCCGAAAAACTTGATTGAAAGACACAAAAAAACCCAAAAATTACTTGCCATAACGGGCTAAGCAATTTATCACGAAGCGTACGGTAAACGCCAGTGCGCTGCCGCACGTAAGGGTTAGGGGTGGTTGCAGAGGCAGATGGGATATATCAGCTCCATTCATCATCCAAAGTGTTACCAATACATGTTGTTCCCAATTTAAAAAACTCTTTACCTAATTTACTTAATTCCTGAGAAAGATTAATTGATATAGAATATGTCCAAATTGCGATAAGGATACTGACCAAAAATGGTATTGCCTTTATATCAGTAAGTGGCTAAATATACTGACATCTGTATGTTAAACTTACCCAAATTGATACCACCGGCATACCATAGATGGTAGACATACCTATTATGGTATTGGTATCATTACAAGCAATCTATATCAGTTGGGCACACTGGCTTTGCAAGATTTTTAGTGGCTCGAAGAAAGACCTCTATTGCTCCCCAACTGATAAAGAAAGGTTGTAATGGTTCAGTCCTAATTAGTTGGATTAGATAAACTAGGTGAAGTAGGTGGACATCGAATTTGGAAAAATTGTAATGATAAAACTAACAACTCATGCCAGCGCTCTTCACCTAACTCCACCTGAGAGGGTGGGGAGGGAGAATGGCCTTTCTCATGATGCATTCATTTTCAGCGTATTTTAGGGTATGGGTATTACATACAGGACCCAGATAATCTGTCTCGATAAAAATACTCCAGACGACACTTTGCGACGAACAGACCGAAGACCACGAAGCATCATCTTGTTAGTATGCGAGGTCGCTTTCATTAGAGAAATTCACACATTGGTCCACAAAGCGCTGCTTTTACAGTGTAAGTGTGTTAGCTACTCTCATGATTACATGTTTTATTCATCGGATCGTCTTGTTTGATGTACAGTTTCTCTCTTAAATCCAATTTGGTGTTAAGAAAGAGAAAATTGCCTAAAAGAAGACTGTTTGGTGTTAAAGTATGAATGAGGAACACTCATGAACGTTAAAATCAAAATTAGGTGAGAAGCAAGTTCTGGAAATTAACTGACTTACTTGTTTTGTCACATTATCGATCCATAATATCTAAACCAGTTCTACATTGCAATAAAGAATTACCAAATAAACGATTTGTAAAAGGATCTCAAAAATTGCAAAATAAAATGTGCAAACTTAACTTTCTGGATCCTCAATGGGAAATTGTAGTCCAATTAGAAAGGGCCTGTCGCAAACATAGTAAACAAGGACGCCATTCAATCGAAGAGAGAGAGAGAGAAAGAGAGAGAGAGACAGAGAGAGAGAGAGAGAGAGGAGACAGACAGACAGACAGACAGACGTCTTTCAGTTTTACAGATACTGGCGACAGAGAGGGGGCTGTAAACATTATCTTTCCGCATACGCAATGGAACTACTTTCTGAACTTACAGGACGTGGAGGAAAATTTCTTATTGACAGATAGACACTGAATTGTAGGATACTACTGGTACATACTGTGGTTATAAAGTAAAAGCATCCCGAGACCGAAAGGTTAAATTGCAGTTGAAACCTTTCTTGAGTTCAAGAAGCGAACCACACTTACAGACAGTGATATTGATTGCAAGGCTTGGAACATTTATTATCTACACAAATCGATAATAGCAATATCAGTGATGTCAAATAGGCCCATTTTGTTCCATTTTCTCATTTACAATAGATCGTCTTATTTGGGGACTAAAGCTCAATGTAAAGAGTGACAAACATTGTCGAAAGTGCACAAAACCAATTCCAGTTCCAAAGATACCACAACTGAGGGCTAAATTTCGCAACGAATTGGATAAAAGTGTCCAAATGTAAATAAGCATAGTCTTTTAATGTACAGTTCTTTGTGTAAGTTTCTTAAATATTTTACAATGGTATGAAACAAACACATTTACAGTCTTTAAATGTGTCGCAAACATTTACAAATTGTGTCAATTTATCACATGCATCAATCAGTCTGCAAATTGTTTTGCATTATCTTAATTGCTTTTCCAAAAGTACAGTGAATTACCATTCCAACTATGTGTTATAAAGAGAGAAATCCGGTCTGAGAAACAACTTGTTTGTGAATGTTGGACAAAAAGAAGGACCCAATTGGCATGTATTCTGCAGCGCAAATGATATATGTTGCCAACTGAAGACAGAAAATAAGCTTTATTTATTTGTATGAAAGAGGGCCAGCAGTTTAAACTAGAGACACTGTAAAATTAAAGCTGGTCACCTATGTAAGGGTATTCAGTCCATCAAGTTGCGTGTTGTCAGAGCAATATATTGCAGATCGATATTTGGGCCATTTCTATTATTGATTTATTTATTTATTTATTTATTGCTACTGTTGATCTTAGCCGTGTACAAAAGCATGTAATCAAACAAATAAGTAATCAATATCTATGTATATATCAATGTAACAGATAAATCTAAGATTGGCTGTTGTAATGGTTCTGACGTCAATTTCTAGTATAATAATTATTGACATGTTATTCTGCCAGAGATAATAATTTATGATAATAAATGAGTTAACAAAATTTAAAACTAGTTAAGACAATTTGTCCTTTAAGTTAAAAAACAAGAAAATAAACAATAGAAACATCAGTAATTAAGTTATAAAACTAGACAAAGCAATCTAATCATTTGTTTGTTTGTTTGTGCACTCCCACCTTAGACAGATAAACATTCATGCACTTGATATAATTAGCATGTCCACACTATATCAATATATGCTGAATGTGTTGACAATTAATGCCAAGATTATAATAGGTGGTTCATAAATAGATTCAAGTTTTAGACCATATGTGTCTTATACATTTAAAATGTCCCCTAATCAACAACATGTACAAGCTGCATATGTGATAGTAATCAAATAATTATACCATAATTTTTCTTTATGCAATAAATCGTGTAGAAGTTACACCATTTTCCTATTATTGTAAGTGTGCTGTCTAGAAATTTTTCACACATACATGTAAGATCGTTATAAAACTGTGTTGACAAATAATTTTATGCATATATAGAAAGTTAGTTTTTGCACATAAATAAGTGATATAAAAATTTAATGTGTTACCAGTTAATGTCAGTATGAGGGCGATTTACTCCTGTTGCATTTCTTAATATGTCACTTCAGCTGTTCAGGATGTGTGTACTTATTTCCACATCTGTCACATTTATATTTCGGATCTCTGTGTTTACGCATATGAATTTTCAGTTTACGTCTACTTTTCATAGCATAGTCATTGTATTCACACTGAATGGTTCTTGTGTAATGTTCATCAACATGTCACACAAGGTCACCATGCCGCTTGAAGCTTCTATCACATTTGGGATAGTGACAAGAATAGTATCGTATTTTATGATTTACAAGTGCATGGGCTGCCAGTTTACTTTTGAATCGATAAGATTTTGTGCAATCTTTGCACTGATGAAGTTTCTGTTCATGTGAATATGTGTGTCTTTTCAGACTGCTTGGTGTAGAGTAAGTATTGGCACATACACTTCCCACTAAATTTGTGGGTATTTTGATAGTGTTCATTCAGAGCTCTTAGGTCTCTGAATGTTTCAATGCAGATTTCACACATAAAGATCCTCTTTTTTGTGTTTTTTATATCCATAAATTTTCACCTTAAATTGTCCTTTGTCTTTAACACCACTTTTTGGTTTTTTCCCAGGAGGTTTTTGGTCACCCTGTTTTTCTTTTTCTGGTTGGAATTTGTTGCACTACTACTTTTGTTGGGTAATTTTCATTCACATTCGGCTTGTTGCTTCTTAATCTGGTGACATGTCAAGTACTTTGGCATGTGCCACTTGGGCAACTTCCATGAATCATCTTCAGTATTTGCAGCTGGTGGTGGCAGGATTTTTTTGGAAGCATTAACAGCCATTAGGCCGAGAAAAGTGGCCAATTTCTCAAAGTCTTCTGTACTATCACCCACAAGGGGTTCCTCTGGTGGGAGCTCGATTATGTCACAGGCTCATTGTCACGTATTATATTGATATTGTACACATGGCCTTGATTTAGGATCTCTTGATGTAGATACATTTTTGTCTGGTTTAACATCCAGTCCAGCAAATGGCACTTCGCTTTTATATCTGGTGTTATACCAATGAATGGAGGGTTGGCATATTACATAGGCCTGTGTGTCAGTGCCATCTGCATTCTCCTCACTGGTACTGTCAGCAAATAACCTTTTTCTCTTAGGAGATTTGTTGGATAGTAGTGGTGGTCTTGATGATCCTCTACTAGTAGCTATAACATCTGGAGTCAGGGTGGGTGCTGTAGAAATGTCAATGTTTTGTGTTTGGCATTTTGGCCTTTTTGGTGACACATACAGGCCAGGAATTTTCAGCAGGCCTTTGAAAGATAGGGCACAACTAATTCAGCTGGTGTGAGAAAAGTTTTTCTCAGTGCCCATTGCAGGAAACAGTTTCTACCCAAGTACAATAGATGCACATTTGAGAGCACTATGGCAACATCATGTCCTTGAACATTGTCTTCAAGAGTGGTCCAATGTCAATCAACCAGGTCCACAGTGGTATGTACTCCTAGCATTTTACTTAGACAGAAGATACTGAGCTCATCTCCTCTAATTACTCCATCACAAATTGGCTGCCACCACTGATTAAATTTGAGACCCTTTGGATTTAGTAATGATGAGCCTATCTCTGCTAATTCATCAGTGTGGTTCTTAGTGTATCTATTAAACGAATCACATATTTCATCCATCATTAAATGAGCAAGATTAGCATAAATCTTAAACAACTCATTGTTTACCTGTGTTGGGTTTGCAAAGTTACTGTAAAATAACACAGTGTTTTTCACTAGACACTTTTAGACAGTGTTTTCACTAGGGTGGGCAACCAGTTCATTATGTGGTATTTTACATTGTTCAGGGATTTTTTGACTGCTTTAGTGTAAGGCATACTTTCACCCAGTTTTAATCTCCGTTTTTGCTATATGTTTCTCCCATGTGTGATACTGTTGGTATGCTGCCATCTTGTATATATACAGTGAGTCCAAAGTGGGTCAGTGATAATTCCACTTGGTTAAGCAGTCAGCTCTTGCATTGCATGTGTTGCCTGACAATGTAGTGGCAGATGAGTCAAACCTTGTTCATAATTCCATCACATGTGTTGCCTTGTAGTTTTGTGGTATCTTTTTATTGAAATTGATACGACAAGAAATAAATACAATGAAGGTCTATGTAGATATGCATATGCTGATTGTGTTGACACTTAATGTCACACACAGTCAAATCAGTAACTACTTAGGATTTCTGATTTGAGCTCCTTTACAAATAAATGACATTTTTAATTCTTTTGTTTTAGTAGACAACTTTGTAAATTCCACTAGTGATTGGCAGAGAAAGCTTGTTGAATTTGTCTGAACTATGTGGCAGAATATTCAGTAAGCCTTTTTGTCTTGTGTTATATTTGTGGTTTTTCTTTCCTAGTTGTCTATTGCCAATTGAGCTAAAAGTTTTTATGACTGGTGCTGGTAATAATTCACTTTTGATACCATATGCAACTTTACACAGTTCTATATTGACCATGTCATCAAATTTTAATAATTTCAATTGCTTGAACAAATGACTAGCCAGACTAGTCTTTGGTTTTTTTGCTATAAATCGCACACATTTCCTTTGCAGGACATTTACTTTGCTTATCTGTTCTTTAGTCAACTGGCTTCCCCATACAACTAGGGCATAATTTATAGGGCTGACTATGTGTGCATTATAAGTCATTGTTTTTGTTTTTCATCAAACATATTTTGAACTAATTGCAACACTCTAGAATTGTGCAGTAACTTAGTGTAAATAATTGTAAAATGAGTTTTCCAGGATAATTTATTGTCTAGGTTTATGCCCAGAAATTTGGTACTATTTATGAAAGGTATTTCATAATTATTCAGGTCAAGGAAGGGTATTTTTCATCATCAAATGCCATGCATATGGTCTTGCTCAAATTTAGTGATAATTTATTTGTGTAGAACCAGCCTGTCAGTTTTTCCAGATCTTCAATCAGGCAATATGTCAAATAGTTTTTATTGCAGTGTGAAAAGTAAATGGTGGTATCATCTGCAAATAATGTCAGTTTACAATGCTCTACTACATTATAAATCTTGTTACTGAGCAGGATAAATAACAATGATTCAAGGTTTGAACCTTGAGCAGTACCATAAGTTATCTCAAAATCAGATGATGTTACAATTTTGGTGCTACTGCTAGTATTACACTTCACCCTTAATTTCCTGTCAGATAAATAGTTTTCAAACCATTTGTTACACACACTGTGTATTCCATAAAGTTCTAATTTTTTCAATAAAATACAATGATCAAGCATGTCGAATGCCTTTGACAGGTCCAAGAATATACTTATAACATGATGTCCAATTTCTTTCTCTTTTAGTGTTTCACTTGTTAACTCAATAATAGCATCCTGACATGACCTGGCTTTACAAAACCCATACTGACTTTGATAAAGAAGGGTGTGTGATTCTGCAAACATGTACAATCTACTCTATACCAATTTTTCTAATATTTTCGATTTAGTTAACAGTAAGGAGATGGGACAATAATTATTCATCAAAAACTTTTCTTTGCATTTCAATAATGGTATGACTTCTGCTATTTTCATAGCAGAGGGGAATATCCCCTGTGACACTGATTCATTAAATATATGAGTCAGGACTAACAGTATTTCTGGGCCAATTTGTTGTAGGAGTATGTTGCTTATGTTGTCATAGCCTGAGCTTTTTTTAGTTAGGTAAGGCACTAATTATTTTGTTAACCTTGTTAACATTGTTTGGGGACTTCTATTCATTTTTCGTAAGTAGTAATTAATGTCCATTCTTGATTTTGGAATTTTCTTGGCTAAATCCATACCAATACCCGCAAAATGTTTGCCTAAATTATTACAGATTTCATTGGGTGAATGGTAATCAATATTATCTATGTGCAGGTATTCAATACAAATATTGTTTGATTGATTACCTGCCATAATTTTTTGGCATTCTGCTTGTATGCTATACATTTGTTCTGGTAATAGCTTATCTTTGCTGCATGCTTGGTCTCATTATAAATGTTTCTGTATTCTCTATATAAACGCATTTCATCAAAAGATGCTGATGCCTTTAATGTCACTTTGTATAAGTGTAGTCTTTCCAATTGTGATTCCCTCAGGGTGGTTGTAACCCAAGGTTTGGTATAACAGTTTTTGCCAAAATCTTAACTTCTTTCAGGGGAGCTATTACATCTAAAGAATTGGAAATATGTTTGGATAGCATGTCAAAAGCTTTGTCTGGGTTGGATTCTAATAGTATTGCATGTTGCCAGTTAATGTCACTGAGTTCATGTTTTAGTCTCTGAATTTTCTTTTCCGATAGGTTTCTGGCTTTAAACATTAACAGCTTCATACGTTTACACCATTTCCCTTTGATTAGACCAATAGATGGCAGGTGGTCTGAGATATTGGTTATTAGGATGCTGGATTCAAAGTCTGGCTGCAAGTGTTTTTAAAAAAAATTTTTCTATTAATGTTGCACTTTTTTACTAATTCTTGTTGGTCTAGTAATGATTGGTAATAAGTTATGTTTGTAATTAATTTCTAAAAATTGTTTAGTACTGTCATGTAAGTGGGTCTTTAGCAAATCAAGGTTTTGATCCATGCCCAGAAAAACATGTTTATTATTTTCACCATGCAATTGCATTAACAGAGATTTGTTCCTTCATGAAACTTTGCTGCTTTGTGTCAGGTGGTCTATAAATTGACCCCAGTATTATATTTTCTTTCATTCTATTATGATTTGATACAATTTCTATGAATACGGATTCAAAGCTTTCAGATTTAAGTTCATTTAAGTTATGTCTATCTCTGGCTTTTAATTCTTTTCAGTCCAAAATACTGACTCCCCCTCCTTTCTTGTACTGCTGGAATTTATGTACACTATTATATCCAGCTAATTGAAACAATTTGCTTTTGACACCATCTAGGAAAGTTTCCCATAGGAGGAGAATGTCTGCAGTACTATTATTCTTTTCTAAGTCAGACATCAGCATGTTCAATTCATTGCATTTAGATAAGGCTCCACATATATTCAATTGCAGTATGTGGAAGTTTCTGTGATTATGGTTTAGATTTTGTAGTTCTGATATTTCTCTATAACCACATAAATCATTCCAAAGAGAGTCCCTATCTGAGTGATATTCTAGCAGACGGTTCAAACGATCAAACAAGGGTTCTGGACTTTTAGAGAAACACATTACTGATAGGTGATAGTGTAAGAATTAGGTGCAGTGCACGAGTTGTGTTGACTTATATACAGAATTAGATACAAACAGATAACAGCAAAAAAGGATCAAACAGATACTCACACATATATATGTGTGAGAGATGGGCAAATGCATATCCACATTCATATGCAGCAATCAATTGATTTATTTTATACAAGGAATTAAATTCAATTTAGAATAATAATTACTTATGTATTAGAAACCCTGTGTTGCCATACAATTTTGTGGCTGATGGTTGATTGGCAAGTTGTCAATGTGTTGCCACACAATTTTGTGGTGAGGCTTAGTGGAACACAGGTGTAGTTGTGTTGACACACAATTATGGGAGTGGAGTTAATACTAATCCTAGTGTGTTACCGTTTAATGTGCTTATTACTGGCAGTTGATCCATGAATTATTCTGCCAATTGGTCGACTGCTACTATTTAAGGTGGAACAGTGTAACAGCTACATCAGTTTTCAGTGGCACATTGTTATGACTTAGGTTTATCCATTTCTTATGGATATTAAGATATGTGACATTATTCCATGTCCTTCGTCACCATTACCTTTCCAACATCCCTCTTGCAGGGCTTCATTCTCATGCAATGGTATTCCGGTACTGTTGCGTTGTAGCGGTGCTCTCTTGAAACTATATTTATGTCAAAGTATATCTAAAAGTAATCCGTCCGTATTCTTATCTCAATTTTCAGTTTCAAATCACACACTGCTATCAACTCATTGAGGAAAAGATTGTTTTCTTTTCTTTTTATTATCTTGCACTGAATTCTACAAACCCATTTATTGGACAATTATTCCATTTCCTGAAGAGTTAGCCAATCACATTTATAGTTGATATAACTGCGCAATAAATGATGCAATTCAATAAGCACATTGCATCATTTGACCTTGAACCAGATCTAGTTCAAACTGGCCTTATCCGGATAGAACCAGCTAATACCAGTTTTCACCAGTTCTTATCAATACCAACAGTACGCTATTGGTCAGTTCACTGATAA
>JBCAUI010541038.1:0-10825 GCA_038406195.1 Haplosyllis anthogorgicola
GGAATATTGCTTGTGTTCAATTTAAAACACATTGTGGTCAATGTGACCAGTGTCTAAAGTGTATAAAATGGCTTTGCGTGTCTAAATCAGTCACAAATTCCTAATTTATTCGCGTTCAACCCATATTCCATGCCAAATTGCACGTAATATCGAAACAAATCGCATTCATCTCCTGTTATGTTGTTTGAAACAGTATGTTGTTGTGTCGCATTACCAAATGTCTGTTGCATCTCAATTCTCATGCCTACTTTTTATTTTATCTTTGGTAGAGTAATTCATGTCATATCTGCCTCAGCTGTTAATAACTGTTACTAAACTGTAAGAACCAGTGTCCATTGAAGGAATAAACGTTATAGAATGAATATTAAGCTTTCGCTTGCTCTGTGCATTCACTCCGCCTCACGACCGATTGATGCTAGTCGACATTTTTTTTATAAAGAACTGGATCGTAAACGTGCCTTGGATTAATTACTAGTTGTCATCATCATGTATCTATTTCGGTAATCTTGCTATCTCAGCCCAAATGTCATGGAAGTGAGTAATCTCAATTCTTTATTCACGCATAACCTTTAGGGGCATACATTTTAAATACGGATTGGCTATTAGGCCTAGTAAAAACAAAAATACACCACCGAGAATCAAAATTTCATTTGAGCTTACAATTTAAAGACGTCTAATGTCATGTGGTTCAATTTGTTTTATCAATTTTCTATTATTATCATACGCCATGATACTATGATAGTGTACTTTTCTATGTTGTAGTTAATTATCATGAAATTTTTTCTTGTTTTAATTTTCATTTCCGATTCTTAAGTCCAGCTCCATTTAAAAAAAAAAACTTACACCGTTGCACTACATCTCTACTACTTCAGATTTCAAAATATGACTAAATAGTACTTCTTGCAATTGAATGAACAATTTTACCGACATCACTTGGCAATATCTAAACATGAATCTTGCAGCGAAGAAATGCCAGTCCTGTCAGTTTCGAGTGCGAGAACACCCCGAACGGTAGTCGGCTCTATTTACCTCCCGCGGTGACCACAATCGACTAGTACACTTCATTTACACTGCGAGCATTTTCTCACTTATTTCATCGCCATTGGCGCTGTCAGAAAGTGGCGGCTGAAACTCGAAAAATTACCTTGTCAACAAGAAATGTTTGATCTTCTTGTAAACATAAGGGGTGAATGTTCGACGTTTTTCGTTCCCAAGAAATATTGAACGTCAAAACTAATCAGCGGCAGGTGTTGAGAAAGGTTATGTTTCTGCTACACTATCGACAACGTTTTGCCCATATATTTTCAAAACACATGGAGCTTCCCAACTTAGCAGACACGATATAAACAAAAGAATTACTGCGGGCGCACAACATATTGAAATAAACCGAACCTGTCGAGGCTTTTTTCAACACACATCTTCATGCACAACTTAATTACGTTTCTACCTGAAACTCTGCCCAGCTTCCCATACACTCACAAAATCTCAGTAGCCGATTAGCAAATGAAATAACATTGCATTATCTTTGTTACATTAACAGTAGAACCTGTTTTAACAAGCCACTCTGCTGTCTGCAGC
Organism: Haplosyllis anthogorgicola; assembly: GCA_038406195.1. NCBI lineage: Eukaryota > Metazoa > Annelida > Polychaeta > Phyllodocida > Syllidae > Haplosyllis > Haplosyllis anthogorgicola. The sequence continues at coordinate 1,579 of JBCAUI010541038.1, forward strand.
TAGCTAGTATTTACGGCCAACTTTTAGTTTTTCTTCTATTTTCCCATGTTTCAATAAAATCATCACTGATTTGTGAGGCAACCTGTCATTTACGGCCAATCTCCATTATGAATAAGGGAGGCCCCTCAAAGCGGGTTCTACTGTACTACATCATGGTGGACTGAGCAACACCCCCCCCCCCCCCCACCTCCATCATCCACCCCATACAGCGTCTTTAATCTTGATATTGGTATTATTTCCGCCCGCTCAATACTCAAGGCAATGAATCCTTGAGTAATAGTTTTAAAATGTATACATATTTTAGACTTACTGTATTGTAAGCGGCACATAATTCATTGATTCCAAGTACATTATTCCAACTTTGAAACCATATTGAATACATGAAAATGAGCACTTCTATTGGCAGATATTAAAGGTCTGCACGCAACTGAAACGTTTCAACCACAAATATATTCCTCCCATCCAGTTATGTATCCTCAAGTCATCAGTATCATACAAAGCCATACAAAGCCGTCAATATTATACAATTTGTGTAAAATGAAAGAATTATCCTCCAGTTCTGATCCACTGCTTGAATAACGTTTCGACTCAAGTGAAGCACATGAATTGTGGATTCAAAACACTTGCCTATGTTGTAAATTGCTTCAATTGTATCAACTTTACCACAGCAATCGGGGGCAAGTAACGTGGACACTCCATCAAAAATTCCAAGTTATGATCAGAAACACAAACCTTTTAATCAAAGGTAAAATTTTCCTCTACAATGTAGAAGTGCTTTCCAAGAATTATTTTTCACTAGTACGATTCATGGCAACAAAAGCCATCATGAAATTTTGCAATCACAAAATCACGCTTCTTGTGTATTATTTCCTTTTCTTTACTGATATATTATGTACCAAAGCATGTAAACTTACGAATATTATGTACCAAAGCATGTAAATTTACGACGATATGTCCTGTTTTTAATTTCTTAATGGTGCATTACATAATACCATACACTGTAATAATACAGATAGGTATCAGTCATGTGCACGCATATTTCTCCCTCTGAGACACGTTCAGCTCATAGTACCAATTCCATGAAGAAATATTCATCTGAAACTGCAATTGTTGTGTGTTTGTATTTGTATCCTCAAGTCATCAGTATCAATCATCGTAAAGCACATCAAACATAAAAGAGCAAAGAAAGGTACTAACACAAACGATAGAAAAGCTACAAATGCAACTGTAATTGCATGTCAGATGTTTCGTGAACCTTTAGGTGCGAAAAGGTAATTATTCATCTGCACTTAAGTAAATGTCAATTTGGACCGCTACCACGAGTACAGAACAATGTTTTACGTCGGGTGTGCACAGTTTATTGGAATGAACTGCAACGCAACGCCTCCCATCTCCACAACTGCATACTCAATAGAACACAACCGGGTTTTCAATGAATAACATTTCATAGTTACTTGCGCTTCTGTCCATAAAGAGGATCAAACGTACGATTATCTTTCGATAGATTCCACTTGGAAAATCGTTATTATTGAGACTGTCCATATCAAGCTGTGGTCAATTACCACTCACCAACAGAGGAAATAAAGATTTCATTGGTCGAAGACGATTTTTTTTCATGGTGTCATTTACTAACAGTAATAAATTATTAGATTAATCTGTAAAATGTACCGGGAGAAGTTTTCGGGGTTTTTTTTCAGCAATACCAATCAACGAATCTAGTCACACGTAGGTGTTTTGCACCACTATTGGACAACCAAAGCGTGTATGACAGCCATCCGTATTAACACTGTACGGGTTACGACCATTGATACATGTGATATATGTACCGAGCAGAGGAGCGGCTTTGATGCCTGTCAAGGTTACAATGGACCTAGTGCCGATTATCTCTGATATGATCGACAGCAAGTTGAGCAAATCTGCCAAAGCCAATCAATATACAATAGACCTTACTTACAGATATTGGTAATGCATACAACGTTTTGTTCTGAAACTCCACTCGCACTCGACTACAATCATGGATATTCACGATATGGCTGCTCTGAAAAAAAATTCGCACATATTCAGTATAAATGACATCCCGAACCTCTAAGACCCCAAACGCTGAAACTGGGAACTCCTCGACAGCCCAAATAAACTGACAAACCGAAAAATGCCTTGCGAATTTCCCCAGTGATCCATGATCTGTAAGCGGATAATTTTAAATTGCAGTACTTTCATCTATTTGATACAGAAAGATTTTGTTACTTCAGGCATAGTACAGTTGCAAGTACAAACCTTATTGCCGCAACAGTCGTTGCAATCCACTTGTTCTTCAAGCCGCTCACTCAAGCATAAACCCATAGTTTCATGGTTCAATGTCTAAGCTCTTTAAATACTCTCCACCACTGACGTTAAAGAAACGACTGACAGGGAAGTATCACACAACTTTCTGCCTATCAGGAAGAAATATTTGTATCCTCTTCTGGAAAAGGCAATCCATTACTTAGTTCTTTTGCTAAGTGTACGACTATTGCGAGTCAATTTAGTCGCCGTGGCTCTCTTTACCCAATCTCGTCTAGGCTATTTGTCCCTTCTCAACGCTGGTATTTGGTAGAATGTATTAATATTTAACTAGGTTAGCGTCTGCCAATTTCTGAGAAGGTACTAGTGGTGATCCAATCCACAACCATTTTCAATTTTTCGACATTCCTAATTTCCTTTGTTCCATTTCAACTCGACATTAGTAACATGTTTAATTTTGAAATGTATTCCTTGAGCAATAGCACATTATTTATGCAACTACGAAGCTACTTTGTGCTTCTCTGTCAAGGTCCAATAGAGTGAAAGTATGTTACTTAATATCAAGAAAAACCAGATGCCGCAAAGAATCCAAATATTATGATCATGTACAACACAACGTGTCGCGGATTGCAAACTTACAGAAAGTTCGCATTGTGATAAATTGTCAAAATAACAACATCCTTTGAAAAAACAGAATCATAACACTAAACTATTAGAAATACTTTGCAATCTCTTCTTGGTTGTAATATTAGTATAACGGTCTTAATTGAATTGATTTTTTTTTTTTTTTTTTTAAAGAAGAGCAAAAAGTGGTTAGCAATAATATGATTTGGCTAATTTTTTTCGTTACCAGAGATCCAGCCTGTATCCACCTATTAGCTACGAATTATTTTTTCTATCGGTTCAACCTTCATATGAGACCAACCTGGCCTCCAAAGAGTCTCCTCATTAAGGAAACCTTCTATTCACATGATTGGACCATTGTTATATAAGTAAACAGTCACTGCTGAAATTGTCCGAAAAATCCATCGTATTACAGTGAATCACACATGAAAAACGCCAGTGCTTTGTGACCACTCAGTAGCCTCGGAGCAATTAGTTCTATGCTTTTTCATATTGTCTGTTTGCTTATGCATGGGAAAAGTCTATGTTTTCCTCCGCCAAAAGCTCTGAATATTGCATATGTATCAAATATAAGCCTACAGTTCAGCACTTTACCGTTCACCCGAAACATTCTCCTCTGCAAGTATTGTCAGGCAGAAACCGTACTGTTATTCGCTCGTTATTCCGATTTCAAATTTACCTTTATTAAATGGTCATATATGGCATGAAACATTTCAGCGGCACTACACGCAGGATGAAAATTTCAATAAACTTTTCGTTGCGGAGCTCTTCTCCTATTTTTATTTTCAAGAACGGGCACAGACAAACAACACATTACTAGATCAAGATATAAATATTTGTGCCCAAAAGAAAATTACCTGGTCCTGTATTGAATGTACTGCTGGTCCAATACGATAAAATCCCGAACTTGCAAAGAAACTAAGACACCTACCCGTATCCAGGGATGTGATAAGGCCTGTTCTACTGTGATTCTCTGGTCCGGATCTAATTCTAACATCCGATGTACTAAGTCTTTTGCTTCTTCTGATAAATACTCGAACTGTCGCGTCCTAGTCTGCAATGTAAGAAATTTTCAATCAAGGGGCTCAATAACATGAAGCTTGAAACAAAAAAAACAAATAAAACTGAATCACCATTATAGCTTTCATAAGTTCCTGCAGGTTCTGTTGCATCATACAAAGAGTGGTGTTTAATATCATATATCCGATGAATTATTAATTTCTCGAATTGTAATAACTTATTGGAGATAACCTTGTCGGACATGCTAATCTAGAAAATATCTAAGGAATCCCATATGTCATAAACACCGTATTCAGCTTAATTATCACACGATATTCCAAGGCTGGATTCAATGTTTTTGTTTCAGTTCGTTTCTTTTGTGCCGACCATCCGTAATTAAAATATAAGAAGAGTTATTTGCGCACTCTGTAACTTACTGTATAAGCACCCCTGACGATCATGTCAAATAATCGGTCCTTGGTCCCGTAAAAAGGTAGCTGCCCAGAGAGAAGTATGTACATCATGACGCCACATCCCCACACGTCCACGGGTTTACTGTACGGTTGCCTGGCAACCACTTCCGGCGCCATAAAATGTGGCGTTCCTATTCGACCTAAATGAATTAGTACCAAACAATTTTACTGGAAGGAGAAGACAATGTTTCGAAACAGCGTTTTTCTTACAAGTATGACAGACTTATATCTGTAAACATGTCACACTCTCATGTGTATTCAAGTTAGGCCAAACTTGTACTTTGCTGGATTACCTTGCATTGATATAATATCCTCAACTACCCATTTTTACATTTCGGATAAAAAAGTTACAAAACGTAACACATTTCCTCCTGGATATTCAACGAGGTTACAGGAACAATTTTCCGCCATTTGGTCTCTTTTTTTTTTCAATTCCTGATTTTGAGAGCAGCACAAAACGTAACCCAACAAAAAAGTCTGGTCTGTATTATTAACTTAATTATCTGAAAGGAAATTCCTTGAAACATGCATAATGTAGAAAAATCTCCTTGCAAATTAAAACATACACTTGTGTGAAAATAAACAATCTGTGCACTTGATTGGATGGTGTGTGCAATTTAAAGCACCCTGGGATAGTCACTAGCACTCCAAAGGGTAACCAAACTGCTTGAATAAAATAAAAGCCTAACTGCGGCTAGGAGAAAGCAAAAGGTTGGAATAAAAGCCACTTCGTTAATCCAATCTAGTGTCCTGGATTGTAGTAGGGCAAACATTTAGATAATATTTGTACCTCTTGTTCAGACTACGCGAGAATGTTCACTGCAGTTACAGTGTACATGTCTATTGTCCAATCAAAGTTAAAGCAAACAATATGATAATACATGTATGTGTATTATGTTATCATATATCTTCACTACATGTTTAGAAAATCTAAATTTGCAATACAGTGGTGCAGGAAACCATATTTCACATATTAGTACTTTAATTTTCATTAGCTTCAACATTTCTGTCTAACCAAACTTATAAAAATTAAGTTTACTAACAATTCAAATTAAGTACCCATTCAAGGATTATTAGTTATGTTAGTAACAAATGCAGCAGTTTTATCCATGCCCTAGTTTATACAATCTTACCAAATTTGTTCTCTTGACAACTGAGCCACATTTGTGTCGAATAATGTCTATAAGCTTCAAGTTCTGCAAGTTTAATTGCATGGTTGCTTTTATTTGATGGATATAAATTTCAGATTTTGGACCCAGTTTAATTTTGTGGGCTACAACTTATGCACCTTCCCCAACATAGATTGTCCCAGGGCGATTCTTATGAAAAGGAACCGTCTCTAACTGTCCATTCGTAATGAACTTTAAATCCCAAGTGAAGCATTTTCTCAATTAACATAAATCCAATAATAATTAGCTGGCACAATTGGCCTCTTTAAAGAAGTAGAAATCACTTGACATTGAGAAAATGTTCTGTCCTTGGAATGGAAACTTAAAAATGGGCATCGAATCAACCAGTTCTTCTTACCATCTGATATATAATAACTTCTACCTACTTCGCAAAGTGATACCATGTACTAAACCATGCAGCAACAATGTCTGTATTTCTACTATCGGGAATGGGTGTTCATACATTGGTGGGTCACATTCTCTCAAATCTGTTTACACGATGGATTGGTCTCTCTACGCAACATAATGTCTAACATACAAAAATACAACATGTAGGGCGAGGGCAATTTAACTACTAATATGTGTACACGTAAAATACAAGAAAAATGCCATGGATACAGCCCGTAATACTCACCTCCAGATATGTAGCCGCACTGAGGTAGTTGAATTGCTACACCAAAGCCACCCAATTTGACTGGAGCCGAGTTCTCCTTGCTGGCTAATAACACACAATGCGGCTTCATATCTCGGTGTATAATGTCGTTTTCGTGGCAGTAGCGAAGAGCTTCCAGGATCTGTCTCATGTAATGGCTGAAGAATAAAACGGTGTTTTTCAGAATTTACATTCACCAACCAGCATGTTTATTAGTTACATCTTGATTCATTGTTTATTGTTACATGTTGAAACATACATGATTTCGGAAGTGCATGGAAATATTTGGAGGAAAAACATCCTTTAGTTAAGTCAAAGAGTCAACGACCTTAATACTTTTGTAGATACCTGGCAACAGCTTCACTGTAAACAAACCCTGAACACGCTCGTTTGACAATTTCGAAACATAAATCAGCACCATCCATGCTAAAAGATAAATATGAACATATCATAGTTAAAGAGCAATCAGTTTTAAAGCAATCGAACACCTCCTTACCTTTACGTTCGGACCACACTAATTCAGAATTAACCTTAGCATGGACATTCATCAGTTGGTTTAGTACAAAGTGCTGTCCTCTGTTGTTAAATCAAGTTTAGTGTTATTTACAATGCACGCACCAAGTTTTTCGTTTTCTGGTGCCTTGATTTGGAAAGAAAATGCCAACTCTACCAATTTGGTTAATATCTTTATTATGCCAATAAATTTGTATGAGGCCAATGTAAATTGATTCAGAATAATTAAACCGAAAGCATTAACATGGAATGTACTTACTATTCGAAGACCATATATAGCATGCCATCTGAGCTGTACGTTTCTAATAGTTCTACTATGTGTGGCTGTTTTAACATGTGACATATACTGGCTTCTCGCTTCAAATCTGTAATGATAAAAGAGCGGAAATTATCAGATATGTTTGCGTCTATTAAAAAAAATAGGCAAACAAAGAAGTCCCGGAACCTAAGTAGTGATCAGATTAAAAAGCATCTAAAAATGGAAAATAAATTGATGGATTATCTCTGCTTCACAAAAAAGATTAAATATCAATTGAGTTGATATTGCAACGAACGAATAACGAAATCCTTACATCCCTCAGTAATCTACAAAGAGAACGAGCCAAATTTGATTACGATTTGATTGCGATCTGCACTTAATGAACAGACACACAAGCATGTGCCGTCATGTCCTGTAAAAGAAAGAGAACAGAAGAGAAGTACTCTGGTAGGAAATCATTTCAGGATATTGCTTTCATAATCCGTCATTTTTGTGCGGCATGGATGTGGGTGCTTGACTTGATTACATCTATGTTGGACACAATCTGTGGCAAATATCGGCGCAACCAGCAATGTCTGATTGTCAATGAAATACTGAAATATGGGAGAACAAATCATCTGATTGCGAAGTGTTTGCATTGCACTCGCAGGCCAAAAAAATGGAAATCCCTTTTACCGTACTTATTGGTAATAGCCAATGTGGGCCTTCATGCAGCCTTGATGAAGTGGTCCATTTGCATCGCACAGAGCTGATGCACAACGTTTTTTGTAGCAGCTTCATAAATTATACAATAATATCAAGCTTAATAACCGTAATAAGCATAAACGAGTCCATGTACTTCAATTTACAGTCCTTTAAGCATGGTGTGTGCGCCGCTTTGAATTCGAAAGTGGTATTTTTCCACAGCTTTTTTGCGTAATATTTCAATTGATGACAACTTGTTTCCCGTGATGGCAAACCTAATTTAATTTCACATCTGCTTCTTTCTACATGCTGAGTGGGAAATCACCTTTATCACGAATAATATTTACTGTGTGAAATTATATTTTTCACACATGGATTGTCTTTTGCTTCCTGCCTTTTTTTTAAAAAAAAAATTATCATATGAAGAAAATTCCCATTACTATGATAAAAGGAATGCTTCTCTGTACATGGCAAATGCAAACTTCCAGACTGAAGCAGCTACAATTGACCAATACAAAACAAAGAAGTAAAAATAGGTCCAGACGGACATGAGCTCATTTGGCATTATCAAATTACTAAGACAATCTAAGTCACAATGTCAAATGAACACAAAAAAAGTGTTTTGGATGAAATCTCCAATATGTGATTTATGAAAATCACAAATATGGCTACCAAACTGGAAATATATGTGGGATCAACATACTTTTTACAAGAAATGAAGAGGGTAGATAGGTGCATATGACTGTCAAATATGAAGTTTGTTCCATCAAATGCATGTCCAAGGAGAAAAAGTTTAAAAAAATACAAATATGTCTGCCAATTTTAGAATAATGGTCACAGCAACATAATTTTTGCTGGGCATTCATGGGGGGCATAGGTGCATATGTGTGTAAGATATTAAGTGTCTATGATCAATAGTGTGCTCAGAGTGACTGTGCACAGACAACGATGACGACAACGCAGGATGACGATGACGACGACGGACGATTGACACTTCATGATTCTATAGGCTCTTTGTGCCAAATGAGCCTAAAAGCAAAAGTAGTGTAAAATATGCCTTTATTGCAGATTTATTGGGCTTATTTCACACAGAGTCCCCCTCCCTGTTACACACCCTACATTATATAGTCTAGATCTACCTCGAAGGTTTAATTGAAACATACATACAGATCTGTACCTAAGCAACCTACAGAAGTTGGCTACTCTACTTGTTCAGGGTTGCAATGCTTACTCAGTAGCGGATACAGGGGGGTCTGGGGGCACGGGGCCGCCTAGCCCCCAGTTTGGGGCCCCAGCATCTCAAGACACTAAAATTAGACTAGACTATAATTTGTAAAAAAAATAAATTTAGCCTTACTTTTCATGGTATAACATTTAAATAATTTTTTTGTCCTGTTCTTACTAGACTAGACTAGACTACTCTTCCCATCGACTATTTTCCAGATTTACCATTGTGTCTGTTATATATACTAGATGGAACCCGTCGGTACCCGACGGGAAGACAAAGAGAGACAGATATACAGAATATATTACTAATATGTTACTAATACAAAGAGAGACAATATATTTTATTTGATGCAGCAAATGATGCACA
>JBCAUI010541049.1:0-10825 GCA_038406195.1 Haplosyllis anthogorgicola
TGCATATCATTGTTTGCATTGATTTTGTATTGGAATGACGTTCCTTTCTTTTTAAAAGGGGAGATGTAACAGATATCATTCTGTGTGTATCTTGGTTTGTAGCGATTCCCCTCCCCATCGTTGTAACCCCATGTGCGGTGACCTCTGTTGTTGGGACCGAGCCTGCCGTTATGGCTGCCAAATAAAGTTACACGTTTAAGAATTAGTTTGTCTCTGTTCATACATCGAGAAATACAACAGGGTATGCCACCTACTGGCTGTTGTTGGAACCGAGCAAGGCAGTATGGCTGCCATAATAAAGTTAATCAGTTAAAACCAATTCTTTGTCTATGTTACACACCGCAAACTATCATAGTGACCGAGTCCAGCTACTATAAATTGATGCAACATATTTTTAGTTACCAGAAGAGATGAAACAGTTCACTAGTCTGTTTACGTCGTGTGGAATGAAAACCAACTGTGATTTGTTGGATGTTCTGTATTCCATCAGAAGAAATCACAATGATGCAAGTGTTCAGGACAGAATGTGTGCCTTGCGTGATCTAGGGATAGCCATCCATATATTACAAGAGCTAAGACCAAATGAAGGAGCGACATTGGATGGGGATCTCAGAAATCGACTGCTGGTACCCATCTTGTAAATATATTTCAATAGTACTTGTTATTTTCGTTGTCTATGCATTCTTTTATCGAGCTTGATATCCTGTAAAAGTTGCATCTTTGGAGTCAGTAGTTTTAATTTAATAGACATTTTGTTGCCTTTCTAATTTTGTTACCTTAGATTTCGCCAAGATAGCCAGTTGGTTAGCTTTTACCGACATTTGCGGTTACTACAAACAGTCTTCTGTGTCTAGTTTTAAGTAATGCTCTTCTTGATGGGACATTTGATTGTCCTCCAAAACAAAATAAATTGACGTAATAATGAGTGATAAAACCAAACTCTGCAACACAGTAAATATTTACACAACGCGTAGATAAGGTTATATAACAACAAGTCAGCGATCACGGATAGATCATTACACAGAATTCGTAACAATTGTGTACATAAGGGTATAGAAGGAAGCTCCAATAAGGTGCAGTGTTAAACTTCTGATACGAATTCCGTATTGCACATTTAAGCACAGATTTGATTGTAAAACAAAATTGTCAATTATTTCCTGTGTACTTTCCTGTAGCACAAGAACCGAAGAATTGGTATTGGTATCGATCAACGAATGTTCCTACTCCGAGAGCTACTGGGCAAATATTGCTGGAGTTCAAAAAGGCATGAAATTAATACATCCAGACATTCCCATTAGTACAGCAAAACTCCTTGAAATTCCAAGCCAAAGTAAGAAATTAGAAGAAGATAGTATAAAACACACACTAGACAAACATGCAAAACATCTGGGAACAAAATTTGGCCAAAGTGAAAAGTTAACAAACAGGCTCCGAAGAATTCTATATGGTTATCCGAGAGACAGCACAATACTGAAGGAACTACTACAGAATGCAGATGATGCTGGGGCAACAGAAGTCAACATAATTTTTGACCCCAGAAGTCACCCAACACAGAAAATATTTGGAGAAAAGTGGAAACCATTACAAGGTCCCAGTCTGATTGTTTACAACAACAGACCATTTACACAAGTGGATATGGATGCAATACAAAACCTTGGAGAAGGCAGCAAGGGAACTGATCCCACTAAAACTGGACAGTATGGTATTGGATTTAACTGTGTGTATCATCTTACAGACACACCAATGTTCCTCACTAAAGGGAAAGAAGTAGGAGAGACCTTAAGCATCTTTGATCCCCACTGTCTGTACGTTCCAGGTGCTGATAAGGAAAACCCAGGAAGACAGTTTGAAGGTGTTGGCATAAGGGAAGACTTCCCAGACGTATATTCCAGTTTTCTTGTCCAAAGTCATCTAAACTTGGATGAAGGAACAGTCTTCAGGTTTCCATTGAGAAACGTTGAAATGGCAAAACATTCAAAGATACAAGAAAATGCAATATCCCAAGAAGATGCACAATGTCTGCTGGATGATTTCATCAAGGAACTTCCAGAATGTTTGCTGTTTCTGAACAATCTGCAGAAGGTTCGGGTTTGCACAATCAATCCAAGGGACGGTACTTTGCATGAAAAATTTGAAGTGCATGCAATACTTTCTGCAACGGATGAAAAAAAACGTGACGTGTTTGCCAAAAAAGTGAAAGCAACAGCAAAGGAACTAGAAACAGGGATGCAGAACATTGCCACTGTACCACGAACCACTGCCCAATATGACATGGTAATTGAGGATAGCGATGGGACCAGAAGATCCTACCGAGTTGGACAGCAGATGGGATGGGATACCACGGAATCGATTCCAGAAAGCGTTGTTGAAGGTTATCGTTATGGCGAACTGCGGCTTCTACCAAGAGGAGGAGTTGCCTTTCAGAACAGATTCGAGCAAACAAGGAACTCTGATCAAAGCAAGAAAATAACATCTTCCTCAAGCAAAATGTTTTGCTTTTTACCATTACCCTTGCTTCTAAAATTACCGAAAGATGTTCACATAAATGGCCACTTTGCCCTTAGTTACGAAAGTAGGCACAGTCTATGGAAAAGAGAGAATGGTGGTTTCAAAGCAGATTGGAACAAACACATGATGACAGATGTCATTGGGCCATTGTATGCAAGCCTTCTTGAAGACAACAGAAAAAGAGTGAAGGTGGAAAAGTTTTCAAAATTGTTCCCGTCGGAGTCCGCGAGACAACAAGCAGATCTCTATATTGATGTATTACATGATGCGATCTACCAAGTAATAGATAGAAACCAGTTGAAAGTCCTGCCAGTTGTTCGGCCAAGTACAAAAATTGTTGAGTGGCATTGCACTGAAGATGCTTTCTTTAACAACCTCGCATATTGTAAGGCTCTTAGCAGAACTCTATGGATGCATTCGTCCTCGCCACCACCAGCACCATATGAGATCGTTCAGTCCGTTTTGCTGGAGTGTGACTTCAACTTGTTGTCATTGCCACTGTCTTTACATGCCAGCTTTAAAAAGGCAGATGTGGAAGTAAAAGTAGTGGATCCACAGAATGTGATGCAGTTCCTTCAGCTGCACACAGTGAAAGACCGTCTTCCATTAGCGTTGCAAGAGACGCCGTTCAAAACGTTGGATCGTCTAAAGCAAATCATAACCTACTGCAACGAAGATGAAGCATTCTTCAGTAAAATTAATGGTCTTCCATTACTGGTTACATGCGATTTGCAACTTAGAATTATTTATAGTCACCAGGGAGTCTACATCAGCAGGTATCACGATTTACTTCCGAACCAGAAGCACAGATTTGTCCATTCGGAGTTGATTTCCCTGTTCAGACCGGATGAAAACCAGAAGAAGCATCAGCCCTTCCAAGCGCTTACCATGGAAGACCTAGCGGAAATGCTCTCAGGTGATGGGACTTATAGATCACTAGGTAGAAATGTAGAACAACCATATTCGCCTCAGGTGAATGACGACCTTGTAAAATGGCTGAAAAAATTGTGGAAATACATACGTGCAGAAGTGGGCAAGTTCGTCAAAAGAAATTCACGTAACCAGATAAAAAGAGAAGAATTGAACAGCCTTCTAGAGCCACTTTCAACCTGGAGCGTATTTCCCAGTCGCAGAGAAAAAGAGGCTGTTTTGTTGCCGTTAGGTAGGGCGGCCGCAACCATCGACCTGAGTCAAGGGGACATCACAAGTAACGACCTGAAGAAAGTCTTGCGAAAAATACAACTTCCAGAACCAGACTTTGACGTGCTGCCTGATACCGACATAACATTTGAGTGGTATCAAATTCAGCAAAGCTGCAGAGACTTAGCAAAACTTCTCGTGGCTACAGTCAATAATCCCAGTAGCATTTTGGTTTGCCTTCAGGAACATCTCACTGTGTACAATCCTAAACCCCTGTTGCCTGATGAAGCAAAATGTCTGCTTGAGTACTTTGCAAAGAACTTAAATAATATACATCAGTCGGTCCCAGAAGCAGTGTCTTCACTACGTGGCTTGCCTTACTTTGTGACAGTTACGGACGAGTTTGTCAGTCTACAATGTAAGAAGGGATACATAATTCCAAAAAACGTGCCAACAGCAGACATGGGTGTGTGGGAACATACTACAGGAGAGTTATTTTTGTGGTCTGACAAGTCGGTCAACAAATTGTACAAGTACCTACAGTGTGAGAAGATGACCATGGTACAAGTGTACTGCAAGTTCATCCTGGTGCAATCTCGCTTTGATGTGATGACCAAAGATGGCAAGATGAGTCACTTAGCCTACTTGAAAGACAATGTCCTGCCGTCCGCAAAAGAGACTGAGAGATTGGCACTAATTGCAGCATTGGAAGCCTTGAAGTTTATTCCGGGTCCTGATGGAAACTTACACAGAGCAAGCAACTTCTACGATCCCAGAAACAAAGTCTTCAAAGCGATGATAAGAGAAAGTAAGCTTCCTCCTGATGACTACCGTTGCGGTGCGTGGCTACCATTCCTTAGAGATATTGGCATGGTTTTTGAAGTTACCAAAGACATGTTCCTGTCGTTTGCTGGTGTAGTTGCTGTTGATGCAACCCAGAATCTTGGAAATTATACAGCTCATCGAAGTAGAGTGCTTGTGGAGCACTTAGTAGACAGATTCAACATAGGGGAATGGACCGATACAGCCTTTGTAGAAAGTGTAGGAAAACTACACTTTATAGAACCCAGTCAAGTTGACGAAGGTTTGCAAATAATCCATCCACAATACCGAAGCAGGTCATATGCCTCATACGAAGGTTCTTTCATAAATAGTGGAAGAACAGCAGAGCTGGTTTGGAGTTCTGCAGTCTTGCTACCAGGCTGGGCCGAACCACAGTGCGAAGGAAAGGAGGAACTGATGGAAGGTCTTGGAGTTTCATGCATACCGACTGTTGATATTGTTGTTGCACATTTGAAGTCGCTTTGTGAGGTACAAGCACAACGAATGGAAGAGGAAGATGCTGAGAGCCGAACAGATTCAGAAGAAGCTACAACGGAATTGCTTGGTGTACTTACATGCATCTATGATTTCTTGCAACGTCAAAAGAAACTGAGTGATGACACTCTAGAAGAACTGCGAAACCTAAATTGCATTGCAGTAGAGACTTGTTCTCGACTTGTACATCCTACACAGATTGCAGTAAACCTTCATCCCAATGACGAAATCAAGCCATATTTATATGGTTTGCCAAAAGAGTTGGGAACATATGCGAAGTTGTTCAGGGATATGGGTGTGGTTGAAGAAGCTACATGCGCCCAATATGCACTTGTATTAAGTGCACTTAGATCAGCAGTACAGGAAAAAAAACTGCTCCCAGAGGAGCTCAGAAAATGTTTGAATGCTTTCATGGGTCTGGTAAAACAGTCGAAAGATGGCACTATTGGTGAATGCAAGGAGCTGTATCTTCCCAGTAGAGATTTACGATTACTGCCGTCAAACGAACTTGTATTCATTAATGATTGGCGCTTCGAGAACAGACTGTCAAAGAGCAAATTACCGTTTGTTCTTGATGCACGTTCATTCACCGAAGACTTCGAATATCTCTTCAGTAGAAATCAGCTACCCAAATTGTTCAAAGTCTTGCCAAATGACCTGAAACCTACGTATCTTACTGAGGCCGTTGAAGAAGTTTTAGAGGAAAGCGACACTGTGGAATATATACGTGATGCTGGCATGGTACAGGATGTAACATCTAAGCTCGCTTCACCAGAATTTATATCCGGCCTACTCCGCTTGCTACAGCACGAAAAACACCGGATAGGAAATCAACGAGAAGCGCCTGATTGTGAATTTAATGCAGCCCCAATAGAATCTGAAATACGTGAAGGATTGGCAAATTTAAAAGTAATAGGCAGAGAACGTATCTCAACTTATTTGCTGTACAAAGGAAAGCGGGTGGAGGCAAGTGAAAAGGAGGAAAGCATGTACCTTAGAAAACACGCTGACGAGAATGGAAAGTTACACTGCGAATTATTTGTTACGTACAACATGAGTGGTTTAGAAGAAATAAATCTATTTCGGACGCAGTTAGCAAATACTGTAGATGATCTAGTTGGAGGCAGACTCGGTAGAAGTGTAACATTTCTGGTGCTTATGTTGGGGAAACCTATTGAAGAAATATCAGACCTTCTAGACAAGCTTAACGTGGAACACATCACGGACAGTGAACCGATGTGTCCACTACCCTTGTTGGGCAGCATTATTCCACGGGATGTTCTCCATCTCTTACAACACGACTTCACCGAATTTGCAAATAATGAATGTGTGGGTAGGTTGCATTGTTGCAGTTTTTACTGTCTTTATTCAAATTGTATTAAAGATCGGAAAAGCAAATGTTTTACACAAAGTGTGTACGAGTTTTGTGCCAAGTTTACTAGATACTTTTATTCATTAAAAGCGATGGAAGTAGATGATCCAGCCTTGAGGCTAGAAGAATACAGAGACGACGAAGACTTGACACCCACCATGATTCATGCAATGGTTGTTCGTGCTGAAGATCCAGAAGAGGACACTTCAAATTTAACGAAGCAATATCGAGTAAAGGTAATTAAACCATTGAAATCAGGTAGGCAAAAACCAACTCTAGAAAGTTATTTGTAATTATTTTTTATAGATTGGACATAACCAAACCCGACATGTATCGGTAAATTTAGAATTTACGAGGTGTATTTTGATCATCGGTGCAGAAAATTTATGCCCAGATTGTTTGAACATTAGAAATAGTAATGTCACAATACAGTACCATCGCAGAAAGATCAATGTGCTGATACTGATCAAAGCCGATGATTTTCCTACATTACCCAAGGGATCTGTATTGTGTCTAACAAGTTAAAGAGCGGCATCGGATACAGTAGTTTAACTTGTTTTGCAGGTTGCAGTAGATCGGGAGGTAGTGGAGGTTGCACTGAAATTGTATAAATGGTGTAGGCCAAAATCTGAAACGAAGAATGAACTTCTTGTCTCTGATGGTAGGTTACGAATAAATTCAAATGGATAGAGAAATTAGAATGTGCCTAAATAGGTAAAAGGTGGATTCTAATCAAAAGGAGTGTACTCTCTTGTACTAACTGAATAAACATTGTATTGTAGGTAACATTGCATCCGCGGATAACAATGATAACCTTGTAGGCACAGCCCAGCGGATTACCCGAGTGTTGGAAGGTGCATGGCATCTTACCCAAGAACAGAAGCTAAACGTTGTAAAGAGACTGTATCTCAAGTGGCGGCCCGATAATAATTCAGAAACAGTAAGTTTGATAGGTCGCAAATATAACGATCACTGTTCTGACTCTATAATGGATCTCAGAAGTATCTTTCATTTACTGAGATAAATTTTGAAATTATTCCATAATATAATTATGCATAATATAGTTAATAACAGCATAGTTTCTCTCCATTTTCTAACCAGATACGGTACAGATTTTGAACTTTTTGGCTCATTTGGCATAATTGCCAAAGAGCCTACAGAATCATGAATTGTCCATCATCTGTCATCATTGTCATTGTCTGTGCTCAGCTACCCTGAACACACTGTTAATCACAGAGACTTCATATCTCACACACATATGCACCTGTTTCCTATCTCAAAGCCTAGCAGAAATTAAGTTGCTGTGACCACTATTCTTAAATTGGCAGCCATATTTGTTTTTTTCTTTGAACCTTTCCCCTGGACATGCAATTGATGATACAAACTTCATATGTGGCAGCCTTATGCATCTATATACCCTCTTTATTTCCTGTAAAAATAATGTTGATGTCACCTATATTTGCAGTTTCACGGCCATAATTGTGTTTTTTAATGGGTCACTTATTTGGGATTTGACACTTCATTTGTATCCATGTGATAATGTAACGTATATGTTGTCTTAGTTTATGTTAATGCCAAATGAGCTCAGGTCCATCTGGACCTATTTTTTGAATACTCATTTGTAAATGTACAACGGAAAGGAAAGGAAAGGTTTTGTCTGATACTGTTCACTGACATGGTTCCCCGTTTATTTTAAAGCACTCGAAAGAGTTTTGTGACGAGATTGTTGAACACATTCGTCGTGAAGTTTCGCGTCTTGAAGAACGAGAAATGCAGCAACACAAATCTAGTGATGAAGATGAAACTGATTCACGCTACAGTCGTCATAATAAAACAGGTAAATGAGCTTCATAGTTATGATAAACTAGGGAAAGTGAATGGACTTGTGAGGGAGTAAAGAAACATGAAAACAAGAAAATGAGAACAATGCCAGCAAGCAATGATCACACAGCAATAAGGTGCGAACATAACTATTGGCAACATGCAAAGGTTTTCCAGTTTTCTTCACCCTAGAGCCAGTGATTTACTGGTCATTTGTTTAGAAAGAGATCTATGGCAGTACAAATGAATTTACTGCAAACCTTGTCTCGTACTAAGATCATGGGTACTTTCCAATTTCGTACAAATGTTCTTTACGTGAACTGTTAACGAAACATGTTACTGATATCGCCTTGGTCTGCTAGGTTTTAACCATTTTTTCGACCGAATGGAACAACGAGGACAGTCATATATGACACAGGGGGAGCAATACCGAAGACATTTTGAGAACAGTTATTACAGGATAAGAGATACAATTTGGGCGCCCCCAACTTTTGCAAGAACAAATCCACAACCTAAGGAGGCTAGACGATGGTTCAGACAGGTATGAGTCTCATGTGACTAATTTTCTTAGAAAATACGCGTATCACCAACAGTGAAAAATAAATAAACAGAAATCACTTTGAATCTTAATGTATTATGGACAGAGTATATTTTCAATAGATGACACTTTATCAAACCTTAGCCAAATTCACGTCTTCCCACGATTATTCCCTTCCCAGAGTCCTGTTTAGCTGAATTGTAAAATTTATTGCAGGCTGTTAGTGATCTCGATGCGATTGAAAACGATCTGATAGATGAAAATCCAGCATACGAGCATGCTTGCTTCAAAGCACACAAGGTAATCCGTTTCCTTAATTTAACAGGCAATTAAAACGATGAGTCAATCACAGAGGAATGATCGAACAAACTCGCAACCCAGTCGCATGTACAAGAAGTAATTACTGCAAAGATGTGTAATTTCATGCAATGCACATTCTTAAATTAATTGGGTTTATTTTTCTCAGGCAGCTGAGTTGGCTTTGAAAGCTGCACATTTTGCGGTTGATTACAGCCACAGCCAAACGCACGACCTGTCATCTTTGGCATCACATGTAAGTAAATATTAGGGACTCCCTCCTCTTTAGTTTGAGTTTGAGTTTTAATTTAGTTTGGCGGCAAATATTGGTTCCGATTATTGGCTACGATGTTCGATCGTAGCCAATTTTCTAACATCGGAGTGAATATGAGCTGATGCCAGGGTCCATTATAATGTCTTTATGTAAACAAAAGGGTACACTTGAACTTATTTTCCAGTGCTATTGCACCTGAAATTATAAAATATTGGCTAAGATTTAGACATTGTAGCCAATAAATTGACTCCAATGTTGACATCGGAGCCAATATTTGCTGCGAAACTAAATTAAAACTAAAACTAAGGGGGCGGGAAATCCTGTAAATATTACACAGTGCCCATTCGGGATAGGTGAGAAGTCGGTATGCGTCAGACTAGTTTTGTTACTCTAAAAAAAACATAAGCCAGAGTTATAACACTGCTATAATAATACATTTTAATTTAAGTGTTTCTATTTTGGTAATGTATTATTCTTATTCAGGTGGAAGATAAAACTCTAAAACAATTGGCTTATCAACTTGAACGGCTGGTGGGAACGTCGACGCGAATGCGATATCCCGATAACTTGACGCCACCGTCCATTCCTCACGATGTGTACAACCAGAATATGGCTGAAGAAGCTTACGAATTGTCGAAACAAATTGTAGATAAAACTAGACTTATTATTGCATCAATATAATCAACCAGTGATATAACTCAACAGAGAACATATCTGTGTCGTTATGTTAAATATGAATCAAATTATGTGTATGAACATCCTGATGGACACTATCAGAGCGTCTTCATAAACTAAGGACACGCTAATTTTGGTGAGTTAAGCATGCGTTGAGCTTCCCATGAGCGTTAGCTTCATTGGCTTAACATTACATTGTTACCACAAGTGCGTTAAAGGCGGTGGGTTTAGTTATGAAAATGTGCTGTTAGTTGTTTTGCCATTAACTAGTAAGAATACCTGTTGATAAGTTTTTGTTTGAAATAATAAAGATTTTCAAATAATTACGAATAGCAAAACGTCAAATCGGTCTTATATGGTCCTGTATATGTTTGAATGTTGAAAGCACTGCAGCTACAAGGTTTCTACTGACAATTGCCAAGTTTTTCGGTCACTGATCTACAGTAAATTATCGAATAGGTCATGTACATATCCATACATATTTGCAATCGAAAATTTAGAATCTGTAAGGTTTCTGTTGAAAATTGATGGCGAAGAAAATGTTTTTCAGATAAAGTTGCGAATAGGAACTCATTTGGTAGACCTTCCGAGATACAAGCATTGCATCTATGAGTATCTATATTAACAAGTGAATGTAAATAGTAATTTTTTCAAGATTTGTTCTGAGATGTTGCAAAAAATGTATTGACGATATATTTTGTGAGGTTCCCCTATGTGCCAGAAGCCCCCGACTTTTTAATGCAATAGTTGAAATAAATGAAACTGCATCGTACCTGATAAAACCAGAAAGCAGGATACTCAGTGGGTGTTAGAGGATTGACTTCGGTCAATAACTGCCAGATTGTAATTATCTCTTTGATTGAATAATCTCCCACTTGGCATC
>JBCAUI010541060.1:0-10825 GCA_038406195.1 Haplosyllis anthogorgicola
AAAAAATTGACATGTACAAAATCAAAGATGGCCATCCCCAATAAATTTCTTCTGACCAATACTGAGCCACCTGCATTTCCTGTTCATTTGCGGATATGAAGAAAGTTTCTTTCATCTTCAAGGGGCAATGGAGTGTTATTCATATATATTTGCTCGACTAAACATGTCTGGTGCCCCAGGCAGAACATTTGTCTGTCACGTCTCAAATAATCTACCTGAAAGTGTCTCCAAGCTTTTCCCAGCCAGGTGCAGTTTCAACCGTGACATGTACAGGAACAGTCGGTGTGAGTAGTTTAGGTACAAACGTTACACCTATAGCTGTCAGGAGTACCACACTGGCTGTGTAACCAATTCCCATTCTCAACACTGCAAGCAATTAAGTATTAACATCACACTGTTACTTTTAAGACCATGGTAAAGCAAATTGCAATAAACAAGCAACATATGCTACGATTGTGTGCAATCTGCATTTTTAATGTACATGTGTACAAACAATAGCAGACAATGGAGCATACTGGCGTAAATAGGCTGTTGTGTGTAATAATTTAATAATATAAATAAATAAATAAATGTCATAATAATTAGCTATTAAAAAAGTTTTACAAAAGTGTGACGATATTTGGTTCACATTTAGCCTACAAAGAGCATTTTGTCTCGTCCCTTTATGAACGTAACATTGCATACGTACGAATTGTTGTAACGAGATTGAGCACTGCATTTAATCGTGAATAGACGAACGTCCAAAATTAACATTAACGTAAACAAATTAATAATATTGTTAAAATGCTAATTTGCCGTAAATGTAGCATTTAAAACATTTGCCAAAATTTTGGCCACAAGGGAACATTTTCCTTGGAATATGGTTGCATATCTTACCTGTTGAAAATACTCTTAGATTGTGCAAAAAGAGTCTCCGTAATGAGAATGAATGACTTCGCAACAAGCAATGGTCAACTCCACTATGTACGGCATCCAGGCTGCTCTAGATTCAGGCTGCTTGCTGCTCAGTCAGCTAGATCGATAATTATTGGGCCGATCTGTCAACCCATCACAATTCCAGCAAAAATGATAAATTGGAAGTAAGATGCATGACTAAATTTTTAATTTTGATTTCCATATTTTATATCATTTATTACATTTTTGCTATCTTCAACCACCCCTACTATTTACGGAATACAAATTAAATTCAGCAAAATCAAGTGATTGCACTGATTCCGAAGAACGAGACCCCTTATTGTTTCTAATATCGGCGAGATTATTTTTCGTGGATGTAAGCTTCGGGGTTTTTTTTCCAAGTTACCTTGGTAGTTTTTTTATTATTTTTTTTATGCTTTTTATTTGTTTTTGTTTATTTTTTGGGTTGGTTTTTTTTGCTTGTTTGTCTACTGTAATGTAGGCGCTCCAGCTGACATCCACAGGCGCATTTTGATTTGTAAAATAACTCAATTTATGAAAGTAAGGTAACTATATTTTTTTAAAAAATTTAGAATGAAGGGAATTGTTAGACTCCCGATAATCAATTTCTACAGAATTACTTATTTTGTGATGTATGGGATAGCACTTGTACAACGGGCATATCGTACGCCAGTAGACATAATAAGAATCGTTATATAAGGATCAATTCAGTTTATAATAAGGAGGGTTGTTACTGCCATAAATTTGACTTGTGTACATGTATTATCTTTAAGTGGCAGCTGTTACATTAATGGTGAATTCGTCACATTAAATGTTTAGATGTCACTGCCATTCGGAATACCTTTCGATAGGTTGAGGATTCCAATTACTCTCGCATCTGAGCAGTAACATTTCCATAGATCTTAAAAGCATATTGCAATCTGAAAAGATTTTATAATTTCAAATTCATTGAGCAAAAATCAGTTCAGTGTTTTCTGATAGCAATCTTCATATTGTGAGGTTATCGTAGTGGAAGATGACTAGTTTGTAATTGTTCAATTACAGTTTATCGTTTTTTGTGCCCTAATTTTAATTTTGATAATTATCTTTGGGTTTTTAGGCTTAAGACTACTGACTATTTCTATCCATATGGATAGTAATATGAAACTGCAGACTTTTAAGCAAGCCGTAGTGTCCTTACACATAATATTGGAAATCCTACTTGTAGATTTACGGAGAGCAATTGGACAAACAAGATAATCATTAAAGAACTTTCTTCTATTTTGACAGATCAGCAAACAGTTGGTTTATTCAGGTTTGATTACCTACTTTGTTTAGTGAATATAAATTACCTGAAGGAATTTTTACAAATAAATACAGTCAGCTTCTATTCTATTACTGATCTTTAGGATTTTATGGAAGTGCTACAGGTCTTATTTACAACTATTTTCCAACATTTTTTTTGTTTTTTAAGTTATTTCTTGACTTATTTGTAGTATATCGTACAATAAAAAAATACAACCGTACAAAGTTGTGAAAACCTAAATTTTATGAGCACCTAGATGTTTATATAGTAGAGAGGGAATTACCAACCTGTTTATTTTTCTTATTCGTTCAGTTAATTATAATTTAATCTTGGATCATTTTCTCTCGTACAGGGATAATTTTCCAACAAATCTTAAATCTTCCAAAGATCAGTGAATGTAACAACTTGCCATGTTGACGACTAATGTGAGCGTCTAAAGCAAATCGGTTAAATATTAAATTAGTTGTAATGTCGAAATCGTCACAATACCCAGAGTTTTCCCATTTCAGTCAAACTGTTTAAGCCGTTGCATTACATGCAACGGCTTATAGTATTTAACTAGGAGTTCATAGACATGCAGTGCTGAAAGTTTGTAAGTGCAAGACCCCCCTCCCCCCCCATCATCATCATCAGGATTGACTTGCACTGGACCCCCCTCCCATCATCATCATCAGGATTGACTTGCATTTCCTACCTGAAATAAAAGTTGTTGAAAAGGCAGCGACATATAGAAGTAACTTTTTGAAAGTTAAAATAGTGGAGGTTTATCGCTTGAAAGGGATTCAAAGCTAAAGAAATGAGTTTCAGTAATGCGATCTAAAATAGCAAGTAATAGTAACCTGTTTACTTGAAAGACCAACATAAGATTTGCTGTGTGTGACATGAAAGGTGAAATTTATATGTATCAGCAAAAAATAAAAAAATAATAAACAAGAATGCCTTTCATTTGAAGGCCAAACTGCCCACTTCGCAAATAGCCATTAAAATGCCATTAGTATTAAAACATAAAAGAATTCATAACAAAAACAAGATTTGACCTACAAATGACCTTGACTTATATTTTGACCTTGACCTTGTGTATTGTTTACAAGTATTAGAACATGTCATTGGCAGATGGCTGTTAAAAATTGGATACTTTTTATTCTTGTGACCTTGAACTTGACCCAATGACCTTGGTACTCAAACTTGACCTAGATATGAAGATGTACCACCATACTAAAAATGTTTCTAGGTCAAATGGTTCAAAAGTTACAGCCTGTACACACAGACAGACACACACACACAGACAGACAGACGGACAGACACGACTGAAAACATTACCTTCCCGCATACGCGGGCGGTAAAAAAACCCACCACAGCTTCAAATGTGAACGTATGTCTTAGTGTCTTTTATAATAGATACGCTGTATGAATGTGTACCTTGCACAACAAACTGATTTGGAGCTTCACGCAAAACATAGACATTTTTGAGGTTAAATGAAAGATTATATTTGAAAATTCACATTATCCATTGTTTCCTTGCAATTAGGGTTTACTTATGTTAGAAAACCGTTTGAAGCTGTCTTAAATGTTATATTTCCGTTTTGTGACACAGCTTCTGTAGCGTAGAGTAATAGAATGTTTCCACTAAAACAACGTCTAATCATTTGTTACCTTATAGGCCAACTAGCATACCTTTAAAAGGTAATTTACCAAGGACTTAATACAGAACAGTATCAAAACTTTTACAGCCAAAGCCTTTTTCGGCTCCACCCTGGATTTCTTGATGTGGTTTCGTTTACTTGTGAAGGCTTTTCAAGTTCTCGTTGGTGGTAACAATTAGACGATTTTCGCATTGCCTCTTGCACGAGAAAAGAGAATTCAGGGATAATAAAATCTTGACCGATTAGTTTCTTTTTTCCACCTCTTTTTAATCATCAAGGGTCCATTCTTGTGCATTGGGTGCTACTGGAAGCTTAGATATCAAAGTTTACATTGTGCTCTTTGAGGTTTATCACGACAGCAGAGGCCAAATGTCAGATCCATAGCCTTTAACTAAGCTATCATTTACCACCATTTACTCATCTTCTTTTGTATTACCATCTCAATTACCCACAGGTAGATGATTCTCCAATTAAATTGTGTCTTACGTAGGTTTCCTTTTGTGTCATGTAATTTTCCTGCATGCAATATTTCAAACTGCAGTGGGGGACAATATTTCAATCCGGTAGTGTAGATTTGCAGAGGCTAAGAGTAAAATGCTTTCAACTTGTGCTGTACGGCATATTTTGCTTACCTGTAGACTACAGATAGCATTTCGTAAAGCAATTAAACCTATTTTCTGGAACAAGATCAGGTTGGTTACTAAATTGTACTTAACCGAAGATGACAATGGCAGAAAGAATGACGTCCATTTGTCTGAAGCTGCAGCGATGCTGTAATCTGCTGTAAACAAGAAAGAAAATGAGAAAATTTAAACCCGAGGCATTCCATTGTATGTACAGTTTACTTGTATATTCTTCAATGCAAAACTCTTTCCAGACAACAGTTAATCATCGTATTTTAACTTTGAAAATACAAGACACCTGTCCTGCTCGTGGACTTTTTTTACATCTAAAACCCAATTGTTCAATACACACCCTCATTAGGTAGTCGACCTGGATCAGTTTGGGTCAGATAATGTACCGGCAAACATTTGCACAATGAAACTGTTTTGAATCAACGGAACCTTATCTACATGTGATGGCTGTCCATTTCTTACCAAGATGATTCATTAACAAATGGTTCACAGTAGATTTGAATGCGAAAACAAATTGTTTAACAGGATGTTTGTAGTTTTGGTCTCCTATTGTTCTTTCAGAAGAAAATTTGCCAAACCATGTCTTTTATTTTTGTAATTCTGAGGTCGCTTAGCAACCCCTTGTAAACAGGCACTTTGTAATACCATCTAAGGCTGATCAAATTTTCTGTTGGTGCATGCCAACACAAAACTTGCAAATTAACTTACGTCCCTCTGCTAGTGCTCAGGTTACCCATCTAATCAATTACCTTTTCTCTTGTTCTCCTCTAATTACAAATTAATTTCTTTGTATTCCTATACCAAAGCTTTTGTTCCATGTCATTAGCATTAGATTTGTTCTGGTGATGTAAAAGGGAAGTGGGCTTTTGGATCATGTTGGTTTAAGGATAAACGCTGCTTTGATCCCATTTAAAATGCAAAGCTTTTGTGGCCAATTAAATACATTTCTTGAACCTTTTACCTTGTCTGTTTCTATCAAATGTTACATTGATTATTTGTCCATTACATGTGATATTTTCGTCGTAGGAAATGAACCCGATTATGCGTAATAATCCGGAACGGGAACAAATTCTTTAAATGAACAAATGAAACCACTACCTTTACACTGTTGTTACAAAAGAAACGTGATCTTTGCACTTTTTATGCCAGCATTCTTTTGTAATCGCTACTTACAAAGTCATTTCACACTTTTTAGTCTTTCGCTGATTTAATTAGTGTCAGTCTTCAACTTGTTTTGAAACACTGGATCAGTTTCTCCGTGTTGGTGCATTAATCACATTCTTGAAAACTTAACAAAGTTATGGACAGGTCTTTCCTTTTTACTCCTAAGGTGTATAATGTAGCAAATTTACTGTTATTCAGGTATGAAATTTCTGATACCTGGTTCATTTGAAGTTGGGAATTTAATCTTACTGATTCGTACCTTGATTTGGTTTGTTATTTATGGTTTAGAGACGTGTCAGTACTTATTACAAAATAATTAACTACTTAAGAATTATTCAAAAGGGCCCAGAGATACCTGCCAAAATGTAATTTTACGAGTAGAAACTTGGGTTGAGGACTCTTAGATAAATACACATGCATAATAAAACATATTTGAAACAATTTTAGCCAGCGTGTATTGTGTTTTTTTTGTAACATTTGCAACGTTTCTTGCTACTTTCTAAGGTAAATTTCATGTCAGAAACATTAGAAAAGACGAGACTTTTGTTACTTTTAGTTGTAATATGATCAGACAATTGTCTTCCATACGCTTGTTAAATTGCGAACTTTTTTCTTATTCCTTGCAAGAAAAGTTTTATTCAGAAAGCATGATTACTTAATTATAAGGTTCCTTTTCTCGAGTAAAATAAAAAGAACAACTTGCAATGTTATGTATCGTTTCAGGCAAAAAAGACATTGTTTTCAAGTTCTTGCTCAGAAATGTTGTTGTTAGCTGTAAGATGGCAATTGTCTTCTTTGCATGGAGGACACAATAACGTACGGTTATTGACTTTGTGTTACGTAAACTAGCAAATTTTAGTCATGCATTGCCTGACTACGGTCAGTATTTTGAGGTATCCACTTTGGTTTCATGGGGAACAACTGTGGCATATCAGGCATTGGTATCAGTCTACATTTACGGAAAGGCTTGAGTCACTAATTGTGTTTTGATGGCCGGCTAGCCTATTGTAACGGGACCTCTGATCCCTTTAGTCCTTTGCAGACGGAGGGCTATAGATCAAGATGCCATCTTAACTGCCACTGGTCTGTGTCTAACATCTTTTAAAAGGGGCCTTGGCTTATACTCTATCAGCTCACATCCCTAATTTGGTTTCCACTTAATGCCTCATCATCTTACATTTGCTTGGGATATTGTTGACGCACGGGGAATACAAGCAAAGTAGGTCCATTATCTATGTCCGCTGGTACACAGCTTGCAAGAGGATTCACTTTACTTTAAGTGAGTGATCACCAATACTAAGTAGCTGTCTATTTAATCAAAGGCTGTTTCCTTTTGTTGATCTCGGCGATCAAGTTAACGTAGGTCCTACAGGACCCCAGTCATGACAAAGAGATAGAGCTTAATTTGGTAAAAGGGTTCTGTGTGTGTCGGAAGACATCATGACTTTATCGGTGTGAGTGTGTGTACTTGTGGATAGAATTTCGCCCTCTGTAACCTGCAATTATTATTGGTGTTGTATTCTTACATGTAAAGCAGGATCACTACACTCAGTTGTGTTGGAGGTAATGTGCGATGTTGGTGCAAGCACATTTTTCTTCGATCTGCATCTTCATCCAACGTATCGCCACTTAAGTAAGTGTAGATTGTAGATTGTTCGGTGATTTCTTGGCACTTTCCGCTTCATTCCAGATATATCATTTCCTGTCCTTCTTACGACCCTTCACTGCCCTGTAAAACAGTACTGGTTGTATTTTAGTTCGGCTATATTCCTGAGCCCTCTTCTCACACCAAGTCTCTCTCACAGGCAAAGAAATCCAATCTTGAAACCCAAGCGAGGGAAGCAAACATGTACTGAACATGGCTTTCAGTGTTTATTCGAAGACATTTCCATTATTATAGGTGCCTACGGAGAATAGAATTAATCTTCGTAATTGGTTTGAAAGGAGATTGCAAGAGCAATAAGAGAATTGCCTTCTGTTGTACAGCGGTCCTTTTGCCTTAAGTTGATTTACCAAGCAAATCCTCGGGTCTTTCAAACAGCCAGCAAATGTAACATAAAGTGGATTTTTGTCTCAGAGGATTCATTGTATCACAAGAAGCATATTTTTCCCATTCATCTACCTGTCCCTTTTAAGTTTGGCTGGCTACATGACATGAGGGGATACAATTTCCATTAAATTGAGTCCTTTTAGGTTGGGTTTATATTTGTGTTCTTTAACTTTGGATGCGGATGGGGGATCCGGATGAGTTGTACCGGAGAAATAATACAATCATGGCAAACACCCTTACTTTCTTACTTTCACTGTACGAGAGACACTGCTTCTGAAGACAAATCTGATGATGCTCAAATGATCTAAATGATAGTCAATTTCCATCAAAATGAAAAAGAAAAAGAATTCTTGTAAATGCATATTTAATATGTTGAAAAACGTTATCTATTCTGACCACAAATAAAATCGAAACATGTTTAAAGTATTTGTTCTTTAACAACGGGTGTTTCTTAAATGCCACAAAGAGAGACCGATGATCCACACCTGATTCCAAATACCAAACAGCTTTTATGTTCAAGGTCTGAATAGAAAGCTTTTCCAGCTTTCTGAAAGAGGTCAGAGCCAAAGTCATAGGAAAAGAGCTATGTTTTTATGACAGCCGCCTTAAACCTGCACCATTTATGAGAAACCATCCGTCATGTTGTAGCTTATCATAATTTGATTGACAATGTAATTCTTAAAGTAATGAAAACACAGACATAGATTTTATGAGATGTGGTAGCAAAGTAATGTTGGGGACGGCCACTTCAGAATTCACCCATGTCAAGTAGCAATCAGCATATAAATGTGTTCATATAAGGAAGGTAGTCATTTCTCACTGGAGAATCCCGTTGCAATATGATGCTTTATGATTACTTGCGCCCAGGATGATTTGTCCGTTGGAATCCTCAGTTGTACAGGCAAGAAGACACGGCTTCATTTAACCTTCGATCGCCGCCATTACCATTTTGATTAAGAAGCGGACACGAAGCTGGGGCTCTTTTAAACACGGGTCTGTGGATTCCCGACAAGATGGTGTCCGAAGGGCCGAGATAAAGTGAGTAATCTGTAGGGTTAATATCGGGTTAGTGCGCAGATAATCACCAAATCCCGCCGACCAGATAGATCACTCCTGGCCCCCTTGCTTTGCAATCTCTACACTTGGCCCTTTTCAGACGCGAAGTCTGAACACTAGTTGACTCTGCTCAACAAGCTTGAATAAGCCCCTCGTCTAAAACTCCCACTTGGATGCCTTAAATCATCCCTGAGGATTGGCTGCAGCTACTATTGCTCGTCAGATGGGATATTCTTTGGACATTAGAGAGCCACGAGAGATTGTTGTACATAGTCGGAACAATATTTTCCAGGACACGGTTTCGAAATTAGTGCTGGGCCGTCTGGGAGTTGGCGCAGAGAAAATTAAGCAAACAGGGCCTCCTAGAAAGTCGTGTTTGCACAATGAAACAGTGTAATTGCTTTTTAATTTCTGACTTGTGCAGATGCTATACATCTTCCCTTACAGGCAGCACTAATGAAATTTGAAGTGAAAATATTGCGTTGATGACCCAGAAGATTAATTGCTTAGTAGAAACTTGTTTCCTAAGCCAGATAATTTCCCAAATGGCTAATACAACCAGGGGGAAGTGCTATCCCAAAACTTTCTGCAAAAAGGCCTTTTCTCTGTGTATTTGAGTACAGCAAAAAGTTGTGCTGAATAAAGCTTTGTAAGTTTTGGATTGGGAATGGAAAGATATAATTATTATGGATGGTTGTGGGTCCGTAGATCTGTCTTGGCGTGTTACAAACATCTTTCCACAAGTCTGGGTCGTTACAGTAAGACAGGCGCATATGGTTGTTGAAATTTCTTGTTTAATAACAGTCTTGTCTTCAGTTGGTAACTGGTTATTTGACCTATGATTTGGCTCAAATTGTTATCGCTGTCACAAGTGAGATCACTTGTTCAACAGATACTCTTGTTGCCTTTTCTCAAGAATGAATCAGAACATGAGTGAAACGAATGTAGTCATAAGTCTTTCTGCAACTGTCATCAGTGACCTCGGCATAACATCTTTCGTGAGAAGGTTGAATTCTAGCAATTTTGTGTTGAAGTCGTGTTATCATCTCCAATTTGTTCACATATGAGCAAAATTTATCTTTGCAGTTTGGCAAGTCTTGGAAGGCCGTCGAAACTTTTTTATGAGGAATCATTTTCAGGCCCGTATGCAGGAGTGTGTTAGTGGCGATTCGGTTCAAAGGCACTTCTTATTTGTGAGGCCCTTACTGAAAAAGCTCTGAAATTAACATCGATATGGGAGCGTTTGAAAAGGTGTTTTCGCCCCTTAAGTTTAAGTTTTAAGTTTCAGTTAAGTTTTAGTTTCGATATCACGACCGATTTCTTAAACTTCCGTATTATTATACTTTTAGGTCCGGATGCACCCAAAATGGGTGCATGTGTACTTCTGATGTTTACCTACCCTGGAGGCCCCTGGATTCAGTATTATGACCGAATCTAAATCTGCAGTAATAAATTAGTATGAATGATTGTGATATCAGCTGTAAATTTAATTATTATAACAACTGATTATGGCATCTGCCATTCTTAAGTGTTACAAACAATTAGTATCTTCCACAATCTTTATCCATTGTAAATCGTTTCCTTGTCACAACCGATGTAAAAATCTGCTGTAATAAATTATTACAAACAATTAAGGAATATTCTGTGCTTTCTATCTTATTTAATACAACCGATGTCTACAATCTTCTACAATAAAATATCATGACCAATCTTGCTATCTGCCATTATACTAAAGCACATAGATTCCCCTGGGGATATCATTAATTACAACTGATTCTGACATCTTCTGTAATAATAACCATGGGATGTTACGACGGATTACAGTATCTTCCGTACTATTACAGTTTATACCTATTTCCTTTAAAAACCTTAAGTGAAAACATGTGACACATTTATTATCAACGATTATAACATCTGCTGTAATAATTATGAGTATTATTACAGAAGATTACACTATCTGCTGCAATGAAGATGACAACGGGACTAATTAATCAAAACAGAAGCACATGTATTAATATTCTTGGAATTCATCAAAGGGCATTATGGGTAATTCCCTTCCACTTTTCCCTCCTACAAG
>JBCAUI010541071.1:0-10824 GCA_038406195.1 Haplosyllis anthogorgicola
TAAATTTACGTTTTTATTTTTTATGTTCATTTATCTACAATTATTACTACATGACATTTGCAAACCATATTTATTCACTTTGGATAAACGTAAGGTGATGCCAACACTAAGTATGTGAAAAATAACTTTCAACCACTGTCTATGCAAATTTCAACTATTTACCCAGATTGTTTTCTGAGGAGTGTGATTGGGCCATGGCTGGGTTACGCACCGCGCGTAGTTGAGCCGCGCGTAACTGAGCCTGGTACAACTACTAATTCCGCATTGTGACGACTGGCCCCTTCCTCACCCAAAGGTCCTTTTGCTTGAAGACATCAAATTCTAAATCCAAATTAGGTTCTGTGCCATAGTGGCAAATGTTGCCTTTGTTGGGCCGTAATCAGTTTAGTGCAGATTGCACCTTTGAGGTTATTTGGGGAGGAGAAAGAAACATTATGTGTATTTATGAAGGTGTTGCCAACACTCGAAACTGTCTAGCGAAATGAGAATAAGCTCCCTTGAGCTAATATCGATAGTACCAATATTGCATTTAACCCACTTTACCTGATTAGTTTTTGCTTACAACTTGGAAAATTAAATTTAGCTCCTTTCCCTCCGATAACGGCTCGTAAAAATAGGTTTTACTGGTCCATGTTTGCATATTGGATATTTTATTCTGACATGAAATGCGGAGGCTCGGGATTACCGGTTGCATTAGTTTGCTCGAGATGTTTTGTACAGCGTTGTAATTCATTATGCCTAGTCACGAATAGTTAATCCGAACTTAGTTTTCTAACATGTATGACTTTATTATTTAATTAAGTGCACCTCGAACTGCTAAGTGTTTTGTAAGATGAATGCTAGAAGTAAATTAGCAATAAATAAGAGCACAATACGTCATTGTGTACATAATTAAGGCTGTGATGTAGGGGAGGGGGTGTAATGCGTGAGATTGGGAATACTCAAGCTCTTGTTCGAAACTTTGGGCCCAAGCCGAGTTGCCCAAATTAGGAGTGCCAGTGTCTTCTTGTGATGGTTGAACGACTGTTCAGGAAAATGCAAATAAAGTAAGGAATCCCAGGATCTTATTGTTTGTGTGTCCAATAAAGTGATGTTTTATTATATCTGTAGAAATCTGGCAAGTGGTGTGCTGTACATGTACGGGTAGCATGGGAGATATACCACCATCAGCAGAAACAGAACGCAGAGAGCAGCAAGAACGGTGAGGGTAAACCGCCGAGTGACGCACTCAGACCTCCTAGTCATCTACTCCCGCCAGGACCCCCGGGATCATCTCTACCCAGACAGGAGTTACCGTCCGGATCTCTTCTTGGTCCAGGTAACCCAAACTAGTAACACAACACAAACAAAACTTACCACTACATTTAACCGCCTGGTTAGTTGACGCACCAGTCAAAAATGTTCTTGTGTCAATCACTAGACCAATCGGATTAAAAATTATATGGAATTCTGATAATTTTCGTTGTAACAGGTTTGCCAACAAGAAGTCCTCTTGATCCACCCAGTGCGGCGTTGCACCCTGGTAGTCTCCTGGCGGCGGGGCATCTAGGTAAGCCGGGTAAGTCGTCCACAAGGGGGACGCAGTCTCGCATTGCAGCTGCACCACCACCCTGCTTTCCTTTATTTCTCTCATATTTTATTTTGTTAAATCTAATTTTATGTAATTATTAAATAAATTCATTTTACCTCATAACAAGATATCTTCTGTTGATGTTGAACTGCTTACCTACAGTTTATTTTTGCATACCTAATTTGCTGTTAGTTTCCATTTTCGTGATGTTTCTTTCTCTTAAAATTTACACTATTATTTCTAACCTGACCCAGCATCATTGTGTATTTGCATGTTGATGTTATTAAAAAGAGAGAGACTTGTATTGATGATTATGTTTTAATGTTTCAGGTATCCCACCGTTTCCTCGACCAGCCTATGGTGCTTTGGGATCATTTAATGCCAGTGGATTTGGCGGCTTAGGTAAGAGAATGTATTATTTTTTAAATTTGCAAAGTAGCTCAGAACAAAATTTATTCTAATTCTTGCAAATTGCATGTTACATTTATCTAATTAAATAAAATTGCATTACAGGAAGCAACTTATTTGGAAGAGAATTGCCGGTGCCGGGGGTAACATCCCCACAGGAGTGGAACAGGTTGCACAGAACTCCACCCTCCTTCCCGACACCACCAGCCTGGCCTAAACAGGAAAGTAGCACAGACCGAGAGCGTGAGCGCGAAAGGGAGCGAGAGAGGGAGAGAGAAAGGGAACGGGATTTAGTCAATAGGGATAGAAGAGAAGAGGAAAGAGACAGGTAAAATATGTTCTATTGTATCAGTTTATTTGAAAACGGATATGAATGTGTTTTGCACGACTTGAAATATTCTAATTATGTTCAAACGAAGAGCTTCAGGACTTGTTAAAAGATTTTTAAAAAACCCGAGGCACTTTCTAACGTTGCACATGTTTGTGTTTGCTTTTTTCAGGAGTCGGGAAGGTGACAGAGAACGAGAACGCGAGCGTGAGCACTCGGTTAGTAGACATTCGTCGCCACATGATGTGCGACGAAGTAGTGTGGAAGACCGAAGTAGGGACATCGAAACTCGAAGAGATTCTGACCATCTCAGGCGGTCGAGATCACGCTCACCAGTAGTGCGAAATGGACCTATATCTGTTGCAGATGAAAGGCATAAAAGTGAAAGTGCCTTGCATAATAACATTGAGCGTTCGCACTCCCATGATAGCACCAAGGAAAGTGGCATTAAAGAAGAAAGACGAGACATTATGATCATTGACGAAAAGCGGGGCACACTGCCACCGAGGCCGGAAGAGCCAAGAAATCATGTGATAAAAGAACCACATAATGATCTCTTGTTAAGGACATATCCAGGTGGTTTCCCGCCACCAACATCAATGGCGGCACTGAGCCTGGAAAGAGCTCGTCTTATGAACCCATACTTGTCACTGGAACGTCCACCACATCCAGCATCTCTTTGGAATTCTTTAGATAAATCGCCCATAGCCATAGATCAGCACAGACTGGAATTGCAGAGAGAAATGGAACGAGAGAGGGATAGGATCCTGCACAGGTTTCCCCCGAATCCGTTAGGGTCAATGATCGACCATGAACGCTATCGTGAACAACAGGAAATGATGTTGCGTGAACGTGCAATTATCAGAGACAGGGAGACTCTAGAGCGTATGGCAGCCATAGATCGAGAACGTGCGGCAATGATGGCCGACATCGAGCGTAGTGGAAAGATTATTCCACCGCTACGTCCAGTTGACCCTTTTCTAAGTGGAGCACCACCCACAAGCTTGTACGCTCCCCGTCCAGGTGCAGGTAGCCCAATAGTGAACCACAGTAGTAATCATGGCAGCAAAACTAACTCGCCCTCCAGCAGTGTCGGGGCACCGCCACCACTTATCCCATCAGGATCTATACGTGCGCACACAGCCTCACCCAGTAGTACCAAGCCAAAAGCACCAGGTAGCCCTATAACCAACTCAAATCATTCGGACTCTGCCCCGCCGCCACCTGTTAAAGATAAACCACTTGATGGCACTACGAATGGGATCGACACGAATCACTCCCAGTCAAGGTAGATGTTTCTAGAAACATAGAAACGAAGACTCAGTTGTGACACCATGTTCAAACTACAAGCTCCTGTACACCAACCGGGTTGGTTATGGGTTAGAACGTGTATAAAACGTTAAATACTAGTGCAATGTAGTTTCAAATGCCATTGGATGGCACAATAGTAGGATAGCAAAATAGTAAAACATGAATAAAGAAGGAATAACAATCAATCAATCGGTGTTGAAACATTTCAGCATGAAATTGAAAGTTAAAACCGAAAGAAAATACTTTCTCCATGCAAGACTGAACATAAAATGCAAACTATGTATTGAAAGAATAGAAACAATGCGTACATGTACAGGAAGAAATGGTGGAAAATTCTTTCATTGTACAAATACTATTGCTTCAGTTTGTAATGTGCGGAGATTGAACTGCTAATTGTGCTGTGTGGACTAGGTACTCGTGCTCTATATTGCAGCAATATTTCTTGCTATAGCGAAAACTGCCCTTTCTAAAAGGAAGTAATGATCTCTGTTGGGTAAATTGAGGAACAGTTGTGCAGAAATTTACCTACATACAAAACAGTACAGTTGTTGGAATTATTTATTCATTGGAAATGAAATGAGATATTTTTTCTTTCGTTGTTTTAAGTGGCAGATAAGGCGTGGAAAAAGATGTATGTGAGAAAATAAATGAGCCTTGGCTGTTAAGAAACAGAGGATTACTTCACTTTGTCAAGACATCCAGGTGGAAAAATGACGGCTAAATCTACAGGGGGAATTCATTAGTCAAACACTAGTGCTTTCATCTGTCAAGGAAAATCTTTAATTCTTTTTAAAAAGTTTATAATCCTGTGTTTTGCATAGGGCTTAGGGAACGTTCGTTCATCGTGTCACCAAAACTGCCAAAGCTCTGTCACCGCGGGTAGAACTAATAAGATTGATAGTTTTCTATTGAAACAAGGAATTAAAACGTGTCATTTATTTTTCCTTCTCAGGTTTTTTTTCCCGCATATTTTGGATTTCATTTCTTAATTTCAGTCTTTTAGTGTACCTCAAATTTTCATGGAAACTGCTTAAGTAAAAGTGTAGTATTATTCAAAGAAATCGTTTTGTGTATAGTACACAGGTAGAAAACTTACATTGCGTTAAATGTGTAATTAGATGTAATTCGAATGAAATGCAGAAACACGAACATTACACCTTAAAAGTAGAAAAGTAATCGTACAGTATTTGGTATATGTAACTACTTCGAAGCAGCACTCAAAATATTGTGATAATTTGTGTGAAGATTTTTAAAGTCTGCCTTCCACTGTTACAGAAAAGAAAAAAGTAATCGCGATCTCCTGTTTAATTGAAATTATAAAAAAAATAGTTTATTTAACCAGGTTACCGTGAAAATTATTCCTCTATCCATAAACACGATACAGAAACTCATTTAAACGATACTCATAAATAAGTATGCAATGCTGGCAGTGCTTAATAAGGTACTAAACATGTGGTATGAGTAATTTTTATTGTTAATTTGGTCGTAGAGAATGTGCACGATTGCACTAGACATTGAAACTTATGTGAATAAGAATATGAATATTTAGTGTGACGTTCTGTCGGTCTGAATCAAAAGATGGTAACATTTTCTACTTGACCCAATTTTGAACTCGCAGTTATTGAACCATAATATAGATAAACAGTACACGATCTTAAAGAGACAATGAATTTTTTACTTATTGTATACATATTGTTGTTGTATTTTGCTCTCGCCAAATTAAAAGTGACTTGTTATGTAAGATATTTCAGAGGTGTATTTATATGTGACTGTAACCTAGACTCAAAGTCTTGTGTATAGATGAGAAAAATTAATAATGTCTTAATTACGAACTAGTGCCACACAACTTAGCACAGGATGGTCAAGGATTTACCCTTTCCCTCGTTCTCAATTTTTTAAAAACTGTTTTTCATATTAATTTATATGAATCTTATGCAATAGCTACGTTACTATTAACAGTGAAGTGAGTTAAGTTATTTCTTTTCATTTTTTACATTAAATTGTGAAATCTCCAGAATTTCTCTTTACTGTGGTGTTGACTGTTTAATAAATGTAAAAAATAATATATTATATTTGGATCAACTCTGATTTCTTTAGGTAGAACCAGAATATGAATGCGTGCTGTCTTGCAGAAATATACATCATATTAAATTATACACAACTGATATTTATGAATATATTGTATTTTGTAGATATTAATATATAAATATTG
This sequence comes from Haplosyllis anthogorgicola, assembly GCA_038406195.1. Lineage (NCBI taxonomy): Eukaryota > Metazoa > Annelida > Polychaeta > Phyllodocida > Syllidae > Haplosyllis > Haplosyllis anthogorgicola. The sequence goes on from JBCAUI010541071.1 coordinate 5,830, forward strand.
TTGAATCATTAAGGTTCTATGTAGAGAAATCAGAATTCAAATCGACTTGTCTTGTAATTGTATAATTGAAGATGTTTCCAATTAGTGTTAGAAAATGTGCGACAGATAATAAAAAATACAAAAAATAATTAAATACATTTGATTGTGTTTTCATTTTCATAATGATTAAGTAAAATATTAAAGCGCGTGTAGTCATAAGTTAGATATAATAGAACTTAACGTTCTGGAAAAAATCAAAATAGCATTTATCAATACAAAGATTTTAACAATTCAAACAAGGTTTTAATTTTGTCCTACAACCTCGTTCAAGTTTGACAAAGATGGCTACTTATTATACATGCACAATATGACGTTTCTTGACCAACTGTTTCCAAAGTTAAGAACCCAAAAGTGAAAATGTTGAGCTTCAGGACCCTACATTTTAAAATATGCTGGCAGATATGCAGTGAACACATACAGCAGTTGGGCTTCATCTGCAGCAATTTTAATTACGATGGTAACTTTGCATTATTCAAACAAAATTCCGTGTGAAACGCACCTTTTTCATGGCAGATACACTAATGTGGACATATTCATTACTTACGAACGTTGATTTTTGTTTCTTAAATGTGCAAATAGTGTAACTGTGTTACACTTTCTCATAAGAAGCTTTGACCAGAAGATATCAAAGCGTCCCTTATTCTGCTACTTTACGGTGATGTCAAGTGTAAATGAAGGCCAAATGAAGTTGGTGGGTCTACCTAACCTCGGGTAATATCAATGCAGTAATAACGCATTACCATGCTTCTCGCACTTGACAACTCTGATAAATTTACTCAAATTTAACATTTATGAAATGATGGCTGTTTGGCTGATTTATTTGTCATCTGAATATCCTACGGAATCCCTCAAATCAGAGTGGGCTCAGCAGCCAGGAAAATCCCTGATAATTCCCCGGGGCTCTACAATGTGGCTTGCAGGCGGCTTATTGGCTTAGCTGGCCCTCGTGACAACTTCCAGTCGGCCTTTTTTGAAAGCCCCGGACAATAATACCCGGCAAATCGTTCAAAATCCCGTGATTAATGACATGTTTTTATCAGGAGCTCCCAACAAATTAGATCTGGCCCAAATTCCGCGTAAATTATTAAGCATTTATATCAGATTGAGTTCGTGTTGCGATCAATTCACATCACATACAAATCAGTGGCGCCGATCCGAACAAAGAAACGTAACTACAGTGTTGTCTCTGTGGATCAAGCTACATCTAGTATGACTCCAATGTGCTCAGAAAGAAAGAATATTTTTGATCAGCTTTGAACGTTAGTCAAATCAAGACTTTTGTACTCGCTCCACGACACTTCGATCTTAAGGTTTCGAAGTCTTTTACCGAAACGTTACGAGATATTACGGAAGTGCAGTGGAAGTAAATAAGATTTGACGATAACTTAACATTATTACATGTATAACATTGTAGAATATCGCAAAAGTTGCTCCTTTTCATTATGGTCCCCATGTTCTTGCTTGATTTGACGCTCCTTAACGTCACTGTAACGGCTTGTCACACAAGAAATGCGCAGGGGCTCAGACTGGGATCAGGCAAGCGTCTCTTAGCTGGCAGCTCCTGTCTTACTCTGATCCACACAGGTCAGCCCTTGGTGTCAGGCAGGTCACTCCCTACCTACACTCATATTTTAGCAGCTGTCAAAGCCGTGATGAACGCCAAATACATTCAGATGTTAATAAGTCTCTGTAGACGGCACCAAATTCAATACAACCAAACCTGGTCACCTGCCATTTACAGCAGTTATTTTCCACAACTTGCTAAAAGGGATAAATTCCCTAAATGATATAAAGCTTAACATTTATATCTTTCTATCCAATTACTTTTCCATGCAGGATTACAACTTAAATCATGATTGATTAGCAAGAAAAGTGGTAATCTTATTATATCGTCTAATCTGTTCATGATTATTTTCTTTCGAAATGTTAAGGGGGACAGAAAACATTACGATGTTGCAAGCTTTCACAAAAAATTACAATCGGCCCATATTTACAGGACTAAGTTCTTGATCTGACTACCTGGCATGCATATTTAATGTAATGGGTTAATTTTAACCGCAAAACGAAGTGATTGTACCTTTGGGCTTCGCATTAACGACGCATCCAACACAACCACTGTACGGGTGGGTAATTATGTATACCTTGCATTAAAGTTATGTAACTGCATGTTCAGAACAATGCATGTTGTTGAGGATTTTAGGCGATAGTGCTGTGGTTACCTGTATCCTATGGGAAACCCATGTATCTTACTTAATGAACTGAAACCATTAATTAGATATTTTCCCCGTCAGTTTATCAAACAAAGAATAAAAACACAACACATATCTAGTGCTTTAAATATCTCTATGGAATGTGTACTTTATTACTGCTTCTCTGTGCTTTGATTATGAGTATTATTTTCTGGTGGGTTGTTTGCTGCCATTTCTGCTGCCATTTCTTCTTGCTTCGAGTCTTTACTATTTTCTGTGACCGCTGACGTAGAGTCACTCTTTGTGCCGTTTGTGGCTGAACACGCATCTATGAGTTTCTTAAGCAGTTTTAACTGTCCATAACGAACGTGAACACAATACCGCTGCCGAAGTGTAAGTTCAGTTTTTAATTTTTCTTCTTCCTCCTCTATAGTTGTTTTGTACCCTTTCAAACACTCTTCTGCCATGCTGCAACAGAAAATAGTAAATACAATTGGCTCTAGTTATTGTGGTAGTCTTTGTTTCTTCTACTGTTACAGGAAAGGAACTTTGCTTCCGCAATGATCCGCTAGTCATGATTCCATGAATGCATCGAAATGTTACCGACGCGAATAAGGCTGTGACCACATTATATTGGTTTCTCAGATTTATTCCTACATAATAGTAAACACGCTTTCTTTAAAGCTACACTGCTCACCTTTTTAAAATGTCCTGTTTTTCCTTAGATATTTTTTGTATTGCATCTGAAAGGAATGTGAAAAGTGAGCAATATTTGTGTCAAGTCATATTATATTAATTCAGTCTCAGAGGTTGTACAGCAGCAATAATGAAATAATCACACCACTACCTAGCGGCCGGCTCTGTAATCTTCGTCTTTCTCACGCAAAGGTTCCCTTCGCCATCACAAACCATTTAACTTTGGTTGTAATTTTTAAATTGTCATTGCTGTTTCCAACCTGTATATGTGAAATGTGCTTATGTTACTCATTCATCTTACCGAATGTGAGAGACTCGTTTTCATCCTCCTCCTCTTCCATCCATCCTTCATTCTCTAAATGTTCGTCAAATTCTCTGCCACTCATACACAGTACCTGAAATTTTAAAATTGATATCTGTTTCGATACACCATTTTTATGCAAATTTCGCGAGAAAACTTCATCTAAAACGATCCGCTATTTGGTTATCTTTTTCACTTATAAGCTAAACAGTTTTTTCTACTTGCCTTCTGTTCATGTACGGTAATTGGAAATAAATATACCTTCAATGAATGTAACGTTTCATCTTCTGTAAGAATACCCTCACAGCCGACAATAAATGCTCCGTCGTCAACCACGATGTCCTACAGGTATTGAAACAAATACTGCTAGTGAACATTCAATCTGTGCCAAATACAAACCATGGGCATACACACTTCTTGTACAAAAATTTCACGTAAATAGAGGCACCAAACACTGGTTCTAGTGTTTATATTTGATTTATTAGGGCTTTCTACAGCTCAACCGGTTTCGACTATTTTGTCTTCTTCAGGAACCGTTACTAGGCTGATTTGAATTGTTTTATATACCAAAGTGTAGTGGATAGAGTTATTCATTTCTTTAGTTTCGGGGGAAAAATTTTTCTTGTACAAAAAAACTGTGAAGTTTCAGCTCGGGAACTAAGCTGACAAGAAGACAAGAGAAATTGAGCACACAGAAGATACTTACAGCTGATTTGAGAAAATTCCATTTTTCTTTTATGAGTTTTTCTTCCGCCCCAGTTTTGTTTTTTACAATAGAGTCGTAGATTACTGGCATGGAAATCTCTACCTGTTTTAAATTACATTATTTAATTCCACGTACTAAGCGTATTTAATCTGATATTGACAACGTCAACAATATTTAATACGAATGACTGTTTCAACACAAAGGATTTCCTATAAAACAGGTACACATAAGTATGCCATCAAGTAAGTGAACAGTTGATAAGCGATTGATATTTATCAACTGAGTTTGGTACTTACTGTATCGTAATGATTGTTTGGAAATGGCTCAGCAAAACCGTACATGTGAAGCAACTGCCAATTAGCTAACTGTCCATATGTGTTGTATACCTCGTCTCCCTACAAATAAAAGTAAAAAGTAAATGGTTTACATTCACGGAAAAGATCCATGTACCTTCTTCATATTCCATTGAAATGTGACACTAAACTTAAAACCAAGCAGTGTCTAAATTGTGAAGAACAACTGAAAAACTGAGATTGAATATGTATTGCTGGGGCATGCATTTCATTTGATGATTATTATCATGACCATACACTCACACCATTACCGATATAGCATACCTTTTTGATTGGCTGGCAAGCTACCATCTTTAAATTCTCCTTTCCAAACTTAAGCTTTGCATTATTTTTTGCCACATGATTAAGTGCATCTGCCATCGGTACCATCATAGGAGGGCTCTTAATCTCATAATCAAAGTCATCCTACAAGAGAATATGTACCCTAGCGTACAAGTCAGGAACAGTGTGGTGTCAACATTCTTGGACAAGCAATTATTGAAAATATACACAAGTAGCCAAATATCAGCTTCTAAATCACAGGAACACTTATATTACTTTACTAGACCAAATCAGGGTAAATTATCATTTGAAAAAAAAATAGGTCCAGATGGACCTGGGCTCATTTGGCATTTTCAAAAAAATAAAACCCAAAAAGAAAGCCGTGGGGCTTATGGCACAGCTGAAAGAATGATATCATGATACTTTTGTTTGATGCATTTTTGAGGACAA
>JBCAUI010541082.1:0-10824 GCA_038406195.1 Haplosyllis anthogorgicola
AACAACAGGTCTTGTACACTGAATTGGTCTCTGAATTGGTTTACCAAGTCCTCACAGTAGGCTCGATTCAAGTGTGAAACAGTGTTTGCTCTTTTTCTATTAGCCTGCTGGCGTGTGGTGACACCCTTAGTTGTGTATGGTTTGTCAACAACACCTTTATGCCCAGTAGGAGTCGCGTGGGGATTAACTGAAGTAGCATCCACTTTGTCACTTATCTGGGAAGTGACAGACTTCGGGTCACTAATCAATTTCATAGACCTAGTAATTGCACTTATGGAATGTTTTACTTTATTTAGGATGGATTTCTTTCGGTAAATCCTTATAGGGTAATTTTGCACTATACTTGTATCATCTAGTAGTTTAAATGAGTGTAAATCATCAAATCTCACTTTTTTAAAACCTCGTTCTTGCACAAGTTCTTCTTGGATTTCAAAAGGCAACCGAGATAAGGTATCCGGAACTACATTCAATTTTCCCTTTATATGTACTACTGTGAAATTAAATTTCAAGAAATGATCCAACCACTTTCTCATCCTTCCAGTGAGATCTTTCTTTTCATTCAAAGCAAGTAGTGCTGAATGGTCTGTATATACTGTAAAGTGTTTACCCAACAAATAATGTTGGTATTTATCTATACAGAATTTTATAGCTAATAATTCCCTATCCGTAGTCGAGTAATTTCGCTCCGCAGGGAGTAATTTTCTACCCGTAAATGCGATTGGTCTTCCATTCCCATTTCTATCCTTTTGAAAAATACATCCTCCTATTCCTATGCCGCTCGCGTCAGTAGCTAAGTTGAAATGACCTCCGTAATCGGGAGTTTGTAAAACAGCTTCTGTGATAATGGCATCCTTTGCACGTTTAAAGGCAATGTCATGTATAGTTGTCCATTTAAATTTTGACTTTGGTTTACTTAATTCATATAATGGATTCATGATTTCAGTGAATCTCGGCATAAATTGTTTATAATAGTTTGTTAAACCATTGAAACTCCGCACTTGAGAAGTACTTTTTGGGATTGGGAAATCTTTAATTATTTGAACTTTGTCTGGATTCGGTTTAATACCGTCTTTATTAATTATGTAGCCTAAATATGGGACTTCCTCATATGCAAATTTACATTTTTGTCTTTTAAACTTAATATTAGCTTGTCTGAATCTTGCAAACATGGTCTCTAAATGGTATATATGTTCTGTAACTGATTGTGAACATACTATAATATCGTCGACATACGGACGGCAAAAGGGCAAATTCCTAACAACCTTCTCAATGACATTGTGGAACGCTTTAGGAGATGTTTTCAAACCAGTAGGCAATATTTTGAATTGGTAATTACCATCCGGTGTGGAAAAAGCAGTCAAATTTCTGCTTTCCTTCTTTAAATTGACCTGATAGAAACCCTGGTACGCATCCAAAGTTGATATTACTTTTCCTTTTAAAGCTCCCACTCTGTCCAATGTTTCATCTATTCTTGGAAACGAATGAGCTTGGTCTTTTATATTTTTATTTAAAATACGGTAGTCTATGACTAACCTGTGTTTCTTTTGACCATCTAAACCTGTCTTTTTCTCTATTAAGAATGCAGGTGAGGCCCATTCAGTCGCGTCTATGCACGGCTCCATATAACCATGTTTTACTTCTTTCTGTACCAATTCACGCATTTTGTCTCTCATAGCAGGTGACATTCGGTAAGGTAAAACATTGTATGGCTTATACTCCTTTTTTAATTCTATATCATGAGAGTAAATTGTTGTCTGGGGTAAATCTTCACCCTCCTTTACAAACACATCATGATTCCGTTCCAAACAGTTTTGTATCGCTAGACGATCTTCTATTCCGAGTAAATTACTCACGTCAAATTCTAACTCTTCAGGGTCTATTTTGTCAGTCGTAGTATTATTAGTGATAGGTTTTTGCTTGTCTAGGCTATTCAGAGAATGGTAAGTTGTATTAGCATCAGTGGTGAATATACCCACTACTGAATGTTGTTTCAGCTTGTACGGTACTTGTGAGGTGTTAAACATTGTGACCAATATTGCATTATTGTCGATGCTTGGCGTCGCCGCCGAGCGTTTCACACCATAAGGTACATATTTTAAATTATAGGCATTGTCAACCGTACCAAGAGTACTAACATGTTGAGGAAAATCTACATAACCGATCATAGTGGCTTCTTGTAAAGGGCCTAAAGTAATTGGTTTGTTTATTCTTACTGTTAACTTTGTTGAATCGATGTCACTGAAATCTATAATACTCTTATGTGTTCTTAAAAAGTCTGTTCCAATTATAATTTCTCTACTTAAGTGTGGGACTACCGCAAACCTGAATGTTGTACCTGTGTTATTGAAACCAATTTTCAATTTAACAATTCGCCTTACCGTTCTATCACGTCCATCTGCTGTGTATACCTTAAACTTAGCATTAAAAGAATCTAATCTATATTTTCTTACCAAAGCTCTATAAAAGTTTTCAGAAATACAAGAAATAGTAGCTCCTGTATCTATTAAAGCCGGAATCTTGTAATGGAAACATTTTACATGCAATAAACCGTTGTCAAGCTTACAAATCGCATCACTCCTACCTCGACCTATGCAATGTAGGTGTCGCACTTCTGACCCTTTGAGGCGCGACCCTAATCTTTTAACGAATGTTGGCTGGTTTTTCTGCCTCCAGTCGTCCTATCAGTTGAATTTTCCCTAGAAGTAGAACCATTTCTGGAAAAAGATTTTCTATTAACGTTATCATTATTTGAGTTACTGAAATGAGATCTATTGCCAGAACTGTCTCTAGAACGATTATCTCTCGAATAGCTTCTGTGGGAGTGCCTAGAACTATTTTCTCCCCCATTCTGCGATCGCCCATTTCTGTTATGAACTCTGTCGCTATTTCTATTATACCCAGCAGAGTTACTATAGCTTTGTCTCTGCTGACTGTAATCTCTACTACTATCTCGATCTCTATTGTAATAGTTGTCTCTACTATAACTGTTACTTCTATCCCTTTTATAATAGTCTCTGCTGTAATCATCACGTTTGTACGGAGAAAACCCAGAATTCGCAGAATCTGCAGATCTGCCAGAATAGCTTGAATCTCTATTACTATGACGTCTATCTCTGCTGGGAGTGTCTCTACGCGATCTTCGGTTTGTTGAATCAAATCTAACTCTCTTATCAGAGCTTTCTGAATTTGCTATCATATTTATATGTGCTTTACGTTCCCTTAACTTGGATCTACCATCTTCCAAAACCATTTCAGCTTGCCTAGCAAACATAATGGCGTCAGACATAGTGTCAGGGCGCTGATACCTAACCTTACTAGCTATCTCAGGTAACAGATTGTTTATGAAGAACTTCACTTTGTGTTCCTCAGGATAGTTATCAGTTGTCATTAATAATTTCATAACCCGTCCATACTCTTCTACGGATTCGTTATCTTTTTGTTTTCTATCAAAATAATTCTTTTCAGATTCTTCTTTAGACAGTCTTTTACATGTGCTTTTTAACAATCTACATGCACCAGCGTACGAAGGGTTATTCGCTTTGTTACTATAATAAGTTGTATAAACAAATAAAGCATCTCCCGTTAAATAATTTTTCAATCCCCTTAATAATTCCTTATCGTCAGCTTTAAAGGTGTTCAAAGCTAAATCTTCATATTCATCTAGAAATTGAGAAACGCCACGTATAGCAGTCGGATTGTCAAATGGCTCAATTTCTGGCAACAGACGACGCATACGCTCCCGTTTGTTGTGGTCTACGGCCGATCTGTCAGTTGAGATCTTCATAGCGCCAACCAATTCCGTGACTGAATCTACCAACTGTGTGCTGCTTAGAGACAAGACGTGGCTAGGGTCCTCTCGCATCGAGTCACGCAAGCGTCTGGTCTCGTCTAACATATTCTCTTTTTCTGCCTCAAAAGTTTGTCTCATTTCTTCAAATTTTAAGGAGAGTTCATGATGGTCTTTTACTTCCTTCACCCGTTGGTTCTTCAAAGCCTCCAACTCGTGCCGGAGCGACAGGATTTCTCGATGTTGTTCTTCTGCCGACATTGCAATAGTTCTTTCAACTATAGTGGTATTCTGATCGTCAAACTGTGACGCAGTTTTTCTCACCGGTGATGTTCCTGGTGTGGTGAACGGGTCTTCAGTTTCCAGACGATAATGTAATTGAATAGGAGATAATGGCAAATTGCCGTCTAGATCAACCGTGTGATCTATAAACGTTGATGTAATACGGTCTTCATTAGGAGACCAAATTAAAGTGCGATCTAATTGTACTTGAGCAGCGTTCCTTTTTACCACTTCTGCTAATTTAACTGCTTGCTCCAAGCCTTCGATAGCTTCAGGCAAAATACCCTTCTTCGTAGCTCGTAATTTAGTTTTATAAAGTTCACTTAGTCTGAGTTTTTCTTTCTTTTCTTCAAGTGTTAGTGACTTACCACTGTTATTCACTGATGCCGTTTCGGCGATATCGTCCATTACTAAAATATCACTGAAAAGAGGTATTTCCCTATAATTCTAGGAGTCCAGAATCGTTGACAAGGGTCTCTCCACCATTGTGATAACTCGCTTATGGAGTTCTTAGTGATACGTAGTAAATAAGTAAGTCCAAGTCAGTGTTGTGGTGTAGTTGTATATAATGATGTTTACTGTATTCTATCTAACTTCAGACTGCCAGACGCACCGCGTGGCGTCACCTATACCCTAGGATCCTAACATGATCCGTATGGGAAGAGGCGCACCTGTCTCTAGGCTGGCAGCCTATTAGTATACATAACACGATTTAAATACTCGTATAACCTGGATATCACAAGAGCCCCCCAATCTAGGGCCTGGTATAAGGTGATAGATTCTAAATCAAGGTTACTTTTAAGTATTTAAACAAATCCGCGCTGTTAACACAATAAAACGAATACAATATAAAGTGTACCTATTTCGTACCCTTTGGTCAAGATACAATGAGACCAAACTCAACTCTTCATACATAAATATCGCTAAAGTAGAAACATGTTTATCTCACATATAACATTACAATGTAAATTATCAATACGCATCCCTGAGTATAGCACTTTACTGTTGCGCACATTGATTCTTATGGACAATATCCACATAGTCATTTGTAAATAATATATCATACAATACAGTTATAATTGAGTTTACAATCTCATAGTCGGTGGACAAATAAAGTCAACATCATACAGGGTCTATCAATACATAGGTAATACAATATTTACTTGGGGAAAATGCTAATTACTTCGCTTTTTAGTGAAAGATATATGGTTTTAACCTGTTTATTTTTATTTCAACAGTACAGAATAAATGAGGTTATTTCTACAGAAGATAATATAGACATGTATATAACTAATCGACATCATTCATCCCAACGTGCTCCAACTGTTCATAATTTGGAGGATCCCCTAGAGGACCATAGAAATGGCCTCCATTAGAGCCGTTAGAGGGTCTACGGTGGATCAAACTATCGAAATAGCTATTACGAGAGTTCGCTCTCGATGGCATGGGTGAGGAGGTGACTGAAGTTGCCTCTTCATAATTATTGTCCATATCCTCACGAGATGTTACGTTATTTTGTATGATACGGTCGGGTAGGCCCTCAACACGCCTGCGGAGATCGCTATTGTTGTTGGGCCTGTAACCTCGACGGCGCCTGGTGAGTCGCTCTGCTTCCGATCTTTCATATATCGTTGCTCTTAACAGAGCAGCAAAGCCGTTCCAAAGGTGCCTCGGTAGTTTGCTCATATGGGCAACATCTATTATTGGATAATCGAAGATGTGGCAAAAACAAGGAGATAGGTGTAAGTTTATTTTTATAAAGTTCCTGTATAAAGTCATTTGGTAATACTCTGTAATTAGGACTACTCAACTGTAGGATCTAATTTAGATTTAGTCTGTAAATATATGCTGATATTGCATTTTAGTAAGGTTTTATGGATTAATGCGATTAGCAAGACACAAATCAACGGGTTAAAGCTTATAGCAAAATGCACACCAATCACGCACGACTATCATCTGGAGTAACATATAGAATCACAATATAGTACACATAACCCTTAGTAGCACACACATGGGTAACTTAACTTAGAACACGCACACATTTACAAAAATAGTAGGAGGTAGTACTAATATTAATAGAGTCACACTTCACTATCCATAGTAAGCACTGTGGATTCATAGTCCGTAGTGGAGTCAGAAATAGTAAGACGGAAATCCAGCATTGAGGCACTGGGAAGCGGTAGTTCCGCCACTTTACCTTTAAGGTCCATCCTGGAAAGAGCGTTTCCGCAAATCTGCACCGCTGTGCCAAAAGAGTCCCTCATATACAGTGAAACAGTGAACTCTCTCTGCCTGATGATCCGGTTTATGGTGGCTGTGTCTCCATAGGTCATGGCTAGGTTTCGCGGGAATCGCTCTGAGTATGATTCGTCTTCACAAGTGTAAACGAATCTCCCAGCCCAGTCAACTTTTAAGAGTTGTGGGTAGAACCATCTTACTCTCAAGTTTGTGATTCTGGGTATGTGCTGAGGAGACACCGCACTAATCAAATGACACAGTGGGGTCACCCCAAACTCATAAGCATTCTGACCACTTACCATCCGAAGGAAAATCCATGAGCCCGCCGGGGTCATCTGGTGCACCTTTGGTGGCTTGCACCTTTTGATCAGCTTGCAAATAGCATATAGGACGGCTATTACGCCCGCCACTATCAGTGCCATGGTGACAATTCCGATGTAGTCCACACCTTTAGCCTGGGGCCGTTCTGTGGGGGGCAGGTCTCCCACCACCAAATCCTCCAGTTTCAGCGCTGGTAAGGTGTGGTCGTCTAAACTGACCGCCTTGGCTTGGCGCGCTAACACCAACACCGCCATCAGCACTCTTATCCTAGAAAAGATGTACAGAAATAGGCCAAGACTAATAAGACTGAGGACTATTGAAATGGTAGGTAAAAGATCAGTAGAGTGAAAAGATGAAAGATACCCTAAGAAATGACCGCTAGGTGTATGATCATGTGCTAGCAAATTGTGTGCACTATTTACTAATGACACCACTTCCGTACGGTGATCTTTCATTGAATTAGTAAGTTCTAAAGTTTTCTTATGATACAATTTGATCAATTTAGTTGAGGGATTTACATTCCTAAGTGTGTACAAAGGCACTCGGGTTAAATGTATAAACACTGGTAAATTGATAATGTCTTTTATAGCAACTTGTGTTGTTTGGATCGGTTCATCGCCATGGTCACTCATAATAAACTGTGATGTTTCCAGTCGGCATCCTTTAGGGATGTTTACTGTACTCATTGGACTCAGTGACACAACTGTTCTGTTATAACCATTACAGTCTAAATCAGCGTGTTTCTGATGTGTTATTAATAGTAATTTATTATTGGGAATTTCGTAATAGAATTCATTGTACCGGTAGTGGTATATAACATAACGACATAATCGTTTAATAATTTCATGATTTTGATTAAATATGCCTATTGTACAAGTTTCTCCCCCTGCTTTGAAAAACACCGTTGGTAGAAACCCCTTTGTGTCTGTCAAAGCATACGTTGTACTATTAATCAACAGATATTTGTGAGTTAATTTTACCCTACTAAACCCTTTATCGCCCGAATTCGGTGACAAAGGTAAATCAAAGGTAATAATTTCATATTGCAGGTAACTAATTTCTAGGTTTGGAATTTTAATTTCATAAATCAATTTACCATCCTTAATGGATTTTATCTCACCTTGTAATGAATTGAATAAATTACTAAGTTGTCTGAACGTGGCCTTCTTGTGTATCCCGCGCAATCTGTTCATAGAGTACAGAGGCGGCTCAACAATGCCGTTCGCTAATCTAGTGATAGCAAATAATATCTTGCTAACTATGTCTACCTGTTTAAATAAATAGTTAGCCTTATGGATACAAGAAGAAATAGCATTCAACGTTGAAGTATTATGGCTAAGTATTCTAAAATTTGATTGTGTTTTGTCAAAATCCTCCTCAAATTCCGAAAATATACCCTCTACTTGTCTATTATGGTCGTTAGAGTGACTCATAAGACCTTTCATTCTTAAGGTGATTTGTAAAAGCAACTTGTCACGGTCCACGCTGTATATCCTGTCGTCATCTATACTAGTCTCTAAAATATTTAATGACTTTCTTAGTTGGTCAAGATCTTTCTGAGTACTTACTCCAAATGCCCATTTTAGGATTTCTCCTCCTACATCGACAAGCCCACGTTTCTCAATAGAATCGCTCAATCCAAACAACAAAGTGATATTGGCATATTCGCCGTGCAACCTTCTGATTAGCGAGTGTAAACTTCTAGGTAAGGAATGATCATGTCTGCATCTATCACGGGGCAAAGCGACCGGCAACGTTAAAATAAATCTTTCTACTCTGGGTGGGTCGCCCAATACAGTTTCAGTTGATAGTTTGAAAATAACACCATAGTTTTCTCTTAAAATTACAGTGCTTTGGCATATCAATGCTGAACATAGCCAGATCGGTATCCTAAAATGATAAAGACCGATATAAATCATTAGAAATTGAATCGTACAACGTAAATATCGTAACAATAAATGGAAAATGTCGTAACCTTCGTTGCTTAATAAAAAGCCATACGTACCACACATACACCATAGCCGGATTGCTATTTTGTCTCTAGCTTCCAAACTCCAGACACTAACACCGTATAAAATAAACTGTATTCAGTTCACGATGATAGTCCTTAATATAAAGTTCCACGTCTTATCCTCAGGTGTACCGTGTCCAGGTTACAGCAGCTGTGGATGCATTCTAGCATGTGCTAACTTATGTATACCCTGGAGCACGGCGAGTAACTAGCGTCCTGCACCCTGATAGGGTAAGACAATGCAGGGCTAATTAATTAGCATAAAGGGGTGTCAATGCACTGTCGCTTGTACATTGCGATTGGTCAGTGCATCTAGAGGTGAGTAAATAGTGGGTGGCGCTGAGGTCGCCTAGGGGGGTAAGGGGTTGTTACCCCGTGTTCTGGCTTTACCAATACGGGCCCATACATCAGTCTTTCAATTATATAATCTCTTGTTATATAATACATTCCATCTCATGTACAGCGGGTCTACCAGATCCACGGAAAGTGTGAAAAGAATAGCCTAAGGCGGCTAACCTATAAGTACGTGGGACTATGGTGCGCAGGTCTAATTCATTCTTACCTAAACATTCCAATAAAACACGAATATCCACTAGTAAGAAATTCAACCTCATTAAACAAGTTCGACTTTATATTTTAACTCTGTATTTTCAATTACTACCATCCATTGGTACATATCATAGCGCTATATATAGTGGCGCCAGTATGAGGAACCTAGCGACTATCTTAGCAATTTTACTTTTTAAAGACAACCCACTGTCAGTCGTAAAATGTGTCACTGTCGGCTCACTGATTACGTTTATGATTACAGAAACTACTTCATGCCCAGAAATTCTTTTGTAGTATCAACATTCACCCTTTTTAATCGCTGCAGGTGTACACTTTGATCTATGGTTTTACCATCAGACAGCCGTCTTAGTTTGGCGGTATACTTTGAAGGTAATTCCAATATCAGATAAGGACCTCTATAAACGGCCTCTAATTTCTTTGAAAGTCCCTTTTTACGTAAGAACATATTCTTTACATAAACAATACTACCTTTCTCAAACTTATGTTCCCTAAGTTTAGTATCATGTTTAGATTTTCTCTTAATCTCGGTCTTGCTTATCTTGTTTTGGGAATTTGCTTCGATCATGTCTTTATGTTTGATCATTCTTTCTAACCAATCTAACACCGAGCCGGTTTTCTTGGTGATGGAGTTATAATTCAGTCCCGGTAATGGTGCATTCTTTCCAAAAATTAGCAAATACGGGCTATAACCAGTTGAATAAACTGTCGAGATGTTGAGACCAAACGCTACACATGGCACCAGTTCACACCAATTTGTTTGTTTTTCATTTACAAGGCTTCTAATGGCCGTTGTAACAGATTGAACATTACGCTCAACTAAACCTTGGCATCTAGGTATCCATGGTGAACCAAACACTTGTTTAATCCCAAATTTCGCACAAGCCTTAGCCATCAACTCGTTTCTATAGCCAGGGCCATTGTCAGAATAAAGTTTTTCTGGAATGCCGTATATACATATTACTTTTGTAAATAATTCTTTTAAGGTATGTGCACCGTCCACTGATCTGGTGGGCCAACATACAATGTATCTACTGTACATATCAACAACCAACTGGATATAAACATTTCCATGTCTCGATCGTTTAAATGGTCCTATAGCATCAATCATGATATGTGAAAAAGGGGAAGGCGATTTTTCATGGATATTCATAGGTAGCTTTATAGGGTGCTTTATCTGCTTGCTTGAAACACAAGAATGGCACATAGCCACATGTTCATGGACATCTTTAAGCATAGAATCCCAAAAATATCTTGGTTTAAGCACAGAAATCAATTTGGTGATCCCTATGTGTGCACCCAATGGAGCATTGTGTGCTGTTGACAGCACCTGTTCCTTTAAGCTGACCGGAACCACCAGCTGTGGCTCAATATCGATATCATGTCTTAAGCTCCCCGTATATCTAAACAAAACACCCTCAAGTATAAAGTAGTTATCGTGGGTAAGTAACACCTTGCGTGCAAGAGTGTTATCATTAGGCAGCTTAGCCTCCTCTATATATTGACTAAATGCTTTGCAAAACAAATCTGATTGTTGTTCCAACAACAGGTCTTGTACACTGAATTGGTCTCTGAATTGGTTTACCAAGTCCTCACAGTAGGCTCGATTCAAGTGTGA
>JBCAUI010541093.1:0-10824 GCA_038406195.1 Haplosyllis anthogorgicola
CTCGGAGAAGAGGATGGTCTCACCTTTCACATACACTGGCATTCCCTAACCGTGCGAAGCACGGGTTTCACCTAGTTTGAAATAAAAAATAAACTCAAGTAGTATATGAAACATGTCACGCATGGCAACATAAAATCACCACGGACACATCGACAAGTTTTATCGCCAGTCTATTGGAAAAATGTTAAATTTTCTAGTTAAATTTTTTTGTTAAATTTTCCTTGATATTTGCAAACAGTTTGGTTTTTAAAGACCAACTTCAATTTTTGTTCTTATTTTTCTTCCGATGGCTGCACTTTGAAAATCCTGTCAGTGCAAAGTAATCCAAATGATTAAAACAAGGCCTCATCCTTCATTGTTATCACAGCGCATTGTCTATGCGAGACCACACACGTATTACATCACCACGGTGCAGTAATACATTGGGTTTCCACAACAACAACAATGAATAAATAAACCGCTAACGGTGGGGATGTTCAGAAAAGGTGCCGAAGTACAAATGGCTAATAAATCATACATGATTTGGTAACATTGTCCTTCAATGTTAAACGTTAAGTAACTTTCATTCAGGAAAAGCCAATGGCTAATTGGCTAAAACAAATGGTGAATAAATCATATAATGCCAGTAAATTAATGTTGTGTTGTCCTTCAATGTCATTCGGAAGTTTGGAGGGGTTCATCAAGAAAAGCCAATGGCTAATTGACTGTAAGCATTAAGGCCATTTGAAGTTAATTCGCCGATTAATAAGGCTATTGCTACAAGAGCAATGCTTGTGTTAGTGACCTGAACGTTACTGCCAGATCGCATACACATGGGACAGGACTGGGAATGAACAACACCATACGAACGAAACCACCGTGTGTCTCGTTTTTTCCAAACATATTTGTGTGCTTTAATTGAATTTAATTGAATTGTGTTTTATTAAACGCCAACAATACACCACTTCGTAGCAGCCAATAATGCAGCCTCTCAAGCGCAATAGTAAGATAGTAACAACTTAATCGAGCCTTGGCTGCCGGTCTTGCATCTATACCCCAGAATTATGCTTACATGCATTGAACACATTGGAACAAATTTGCACAAAAAACTACAATAGAGAGGGTGCTACTTATGGGTTATTTGTACACAACTAACATTTCTATCTCACCAAAGACTTTTTACGTGAGACGAAGGTCATCCTCTATTACGCCCATTGGTCTCAGCCAACTTAGCAGGACGGTAACTAACTTTTACCCAGTGACAGTGAATTGTTGAGTTGGGGCCGAATTGAAATTTTTGTAACCGGTTTTAGGTTTATATTTTTCAAACGATAGTTGATTTTATTTGGTTTCACATTGACATGAGAAAATCACACCTTTTCAAAGCAAATTGGGTACAAATAATTCAAAAGATGTCATAAGTATTCCAAATCGACAACGATGATGATTTTAATTTCCAAAATTCTATTATTTTACTGTAAAAATTTATTTAGGCACTGTAACACACCATGATATCATGGTACACAATGTACGAAAAGCCTTTGTGTGTCAAAAAATAGACCACTTAAAAAGTAAGATGACATGTCCACATAAAACCAAATATTTGAACTTTAAATGTTCACAACCGGTTTTGGAGAAAAAATAGGTCCAAATGGACCTGAGCTCATTTGGCATTATCAAAGAAGTAAGACAATATTGGCTACAATATCACATGCATACAACTAAGTGTCTAAGATCAAATCTCAAATATCTGATCTGTGAAGAAACACAAATATGTCTGCCAAACTAGGAATATAGGTGGTATCAATAAATTTTTTGAAGAACATAAAAAAGGATATGTAGGTGTATAAGGTGCCAAATATGAAGTTTGTATCATTAATTGCATGTCTAGAATTTAGGTTCAAAGAAAAAAACAAATATGGCTCCCAATTTAAGAATAATGGTCACAGCAACATAATTTTTGCTAGGCTTCGAGATAGGACATAGGTGCATATATGTATAAAATATGAAGTCTCTATGATCAATAGACAACAATGACAACAACAACAACGATGACAACGACGGACAATTCATGATTCTATAGGCTCTGGCAATTATGCCAAATGAGCCAAAAACTCTATTTATTGCGATTTGACGGCCAACAGCTAGAAATGTATGTCTAAATGGGTGTCGAGGGCCAATGGGTGTCGAGGGCCAATCAAAAGCAGTTATATTTCTTTCGTTTAATAAAAACAATTTACAGTCCAGCTGTATACATGATAAATTAGTACACAATTTATAACATTTTGATGGCACATGTACATAAATGGTAACTACATAAATATCAAATGTCCAAACTACTTATGTATGTGGAAGTTGAATATCTTGTCAGTTGAACCGACTGACCTAATTATATAATTTTTATTCTTCTAATAAACAAGCCACAATTCAAAGCTGTACCATAGTATAAAGAACAGCTGTGTATGCTTCTCATCCGACTGATGTATAATATTTAACGTATTTACCCGCATCGGGGCACCCAATTGTATCACCACCCTCTTTTTAGAGAGAGAGAAAAAACTATTTCTGGTTTAATGCCTATTTATGGTCATTCTTCATCAATATCTTGTAAAGACATTTGTGTAATGATTGAAGTTAACCTCTCAAGATTGTTAATCTCTTCATAAATGTCAATTTCTGCATAAGTTTGATGTGGAGCTACAAACAAATTTAGGTTTCGAAATTCTTTTAAAGAGCTACCTCATCAAAATATGGTCTTGGCACCGGGTGCCTCAATTCGGGTAAATACGGTATATACATGTCCTAAGTTGGTAAAAAAAACTGATCACAAAATTAAATTGTGTTATTGTAATTGTGTGCTGTATATGATGTGCCAACCATAAACCGCATGGCAACTAAACCGCATGGAACAGCACAGGATCCTAAACCGATGTTCCACTGATAATGCGGTTTACAGTTTGCCTGTGAAAATTCAAGCATTTTGGTAGTTTGTGCATGTGAAGTTAGATGCATGTGGTGGTGTTGTCCTTTATTTGTACCATCACAGTTAGCAGCGCAGCAAATTACAATAGTTGAGTATCACCCGAGTCTGTTTCATCAAAGTATTGCTTCTGTTGTTTCAATGGATGGGACTACTGGAGCGTTGCATTGCTAAAAGCATATTAGAGGACTTGATTTTAATATTGTTTGTTGCTATCACCAACTTCTTCTGGAGGCTGTTTGGTTTTAAATTGCACTGTGGGTGTCTAATATAAGCCGATTCATAACGTTACACTTATTTCTTGCATGTTAATTTACTACTAGTAGGAACCCGTGCTTCCAACGGTTACCCTTTCAAGGGAAGCTGGCATGTACTTGCCATGTGCTTTTTTGTTGACTTCATTTTCAGCCCTTGAGGATCTCCCCAAGACCTCATTAACATAATTTGTTATGTACAGGGCTCGCCCAATCACACAACAGAATACTGATTATGGGGAGCTCCTCCTTATCAAATCACTGGACAGAAGACAAAAGATGTTTGGTAGGGTGTCAGTAACGTGACAGAATTTTGCCTAAAAATTGTTAGTAGTATGATGAATGATAGAACTCACGTTTTATTGCTAACAATGTTGTCCCATGACTGCTGGAAACCGAGACGACTGAGTATGGATCCTTATAATCCAGCTGAACCGGTGCTGGGACATGATGTTCTATGACTTCACGCCCCAGTCTACCTCGCGCACTTTTACCCCACGACCATACTTGTCCATCTAAATACAAGCATACTATCAGATTTTTTGGACAAGGGTCCGTATGTGGTGCCAGTGATTACCACTGGTTTTGATTTCATGTTACCTTCCCCATGGGCGTTAAAGCCATGGTGGATCTCTCGGCTGCACTCTTTCTTGCTTGTATGCAGTGATCCAAAGGTCACATCTGGTGCTACACGTGCCTTTTCCACCGTTAGGTGTGTACAATATACATGTGTATACGACAGGCTTGCCTTCTGGCTATCCCTCATCAAGCAGACGAGGACGGACTGCAGTGATTTTTGAACCTAGGCAGTCCATACAATTCTGCTCATCAAGTAGGTGTGCTGGCACTGAGCCACGGCCGGCCAGCAATCGACAATCGGTTACACATTCCAAAACAAGCCCTGTTTGAATCCTTCCTTTTTAACAAATACAAATACAATGACAAATTTATGTATGATTTGATGCTATTGCATGCTAAAGTACATGTATTCAATCTTAGTGGAGACGATCTGAAACTAATACATGTAGTCGCCCACCAACTGTAAACTGGTAAAACGTCACTTTTACCATTTGCTGACCATGCTACGAAGTGTGGTAAAAAAAGTTATATCATACCTTCGGAGACAGCAGTGGTAAACGTATCTCCACATGCAACTTTCACAATCTTGATATGTTCCAATGTGGTGACTTTCTGCACCGCTCTCGGTGTAACTTCTCCATCAACACCGAGCTGACCAAACTGGTTTGATCCAAATGTGTAGCATTCCCCACCGTCTGTAAGTTGCATGATCATATTTGAGACTTACTGTATTTATCCTAAGTAACGCACACTGTCTAATTAGCGCACACCCCTCTTTTTGGAAACAATGACAACATCACATCAGAAACTTTACAATAAAATCGTTTGTAATTTTGTGAGATGTCTTTTTCATTTTTGGGTACATTATGTAAAGTTTTCCATAAATTTCATTGAGATGAATTACCTCTAAAAGAACTACCAAAATGTACATAACTATGCTGTATGTGAAGTGAAAAGAAATGTTTTAATTATCCTAAATTTTATGTGATGGCTCGTAACAAAGTACATCAGTTGAAAGATGCCTTCAATCATTGCACTTTTGGTCCTTTGCACATGCGCATGAATTAGAATAAATACGGTACTTGAAACATCACAAACATGGGTGGATTTTATGAACAAGTCATCCCGCTTAGCTCGAACCTTCAATCGGTGTTCCGAAAAGTTAAGGCTAACACAAGTTGGAGGTAAACGTTAATTTTATGACAGATAATGTATTGATGGGAGATTTATACAAACTTAGAGGGAAACCTGTATTTCTCTACGGCTAAAATTCTACAGTGTTCAAGAAAGGCTTACAGTTCTGTGCGGGATTGAATGTTCAGATAAATGTTAAATTGACAATAGAATAGTTCAAAATCACAACTCATTTTTATGTTACAAATGATTAACCTGTAATAGCCACGGCATGAGAAGTTCCCATAGCAACTGCTTCTATTGGCAGATTAATCAATGGTTCCGAACGAACTGGTGTAAATACATCCACCTCCTTGACTTCTGAATCTCCATCAAGTGCCAACTTGTTACAACTGTTTGCAAAACGTTAACAGGGAAACAAAGTTGTAGAAATGGTCAAAAATATGAAGCATTCTGTTTAAAAGAAACATGGAAAAGTTGAGTTCTTCTACATATATTCTTTGGACACAACAGTTGCAGGAAAAATACAAGTAATTTCAATAATATGCACATTTATTACCATGAAATGTCTTTATCTACTAAGAAGTTAATTATTTTGTGTATTCAATAAGAATATCCCGTTAGAAGTGTCATACCTATTACTGCCACAACAGAGAAGCTCACAATCGCGGGTAAGTACCATTGAGCTATCTATACTACATGTCACCGATACTGGCTTGTACTCATCACTTATCATCACCTACAATGCACACCAAGAACTAGTTTGAGATCTGTCCCAACTTTAAGTACAGTACAGAACTTTTTTGTGCCGTTTACCTGCCATTTACGGCAGCATTGTTACAAAATGAATCCATATCCTCATGTTTATTTTACCTGTTTTGTGTGGCACACCTGCTTTTTACGGCGTTTTAGTCCCAAGAAATTAGCATGTCGCTCAAAACATGTTCTACTGTAAAGGTGTTTAAATTTATCCTTTATCCAGAAACTGCAATAAGTATTGCATACCTCTTGTGGTGTAGTATGTGAGTCCGGTGAACCAAGCCCTAATCGTCCTCCAGCACCATTGCCCCAAGCAAACACTTCGTGTTCATTTGTCACTGCTAGTACATGTGTGGCACCACATGCTACCTGAAATGTGAAAAAACGTCTTGTAATGAAAGTGTGCTATTCTATAAATTGACGAAAAATAACTTCCCAGTTACCTAAGGCTGTGCAGGAAATTTTACATAAAATTTCTTTGGTGCCATAAATTTGTAAATACGGTATTCATGGTCAGCACGTTTGTTTACATACTCAGAATTTTGTGATCACATATACTCATTATCTATACCTGTGTAATCTCAAATCCCAGCAACTTTTCAACAATTTTAGCTTGTGATACGTCATTGCAGTTTCCATGGCCCAAACATCCATTTGCACCATTGCCAAAAGTCATCAGTATTCCCCTATCTGTGAACACCCATAAAAACAGCATCAAATGTAAAGCATGTCATTGCGAGAATACTTCCCTACTATTCCGCATAAATTGATCTTTAGTGCAACTGTTCAACTATGTTGTCTGAAGAAACTATCTGCATTTCATTCAAGTTCATAATGCCAACCTGTTAAGCAAGCAGTAAATAGATCACCACACGATACATGCTGAATACTAACTGCCGATTGACCCTCTAAGTAACGTGGTATAAACGGTGCAGTGTTGCCCTCCACGCTGCCCGGAATACTTCCAGCCTCAATCATGCCAGAATGTGCCTGAAATTAAATTTTTATGTCACATTAATTATTGTGGCAATTTCGTAATTGGAAACATCAAACTATTCATTTTAAAGGTAGGCCTCTGTGGCACAATGTCGAGTAAATGACATCCTTAATGGTGAAGTCGGTGGTTCATGAGATGTCGGGCTTACCTAACCGATATGATTAAATCTCAAGCTTCAAAACCCAGTGGCAAAGTATCATTTCCAAAACAGGTAGTGACACAAAATGGTTCTAGACTAGTCCCACATAAGGAATTGAGATAGTTCAACTGTTGCCAGGGAAAAAATACCTTTATTTTCACATGAAACCCAAGACAACTTACCTCCCATAGAAGCAGACGGCCATTCTTTGTAACCGCTGCTTTCTGTGTGCGCCCGGAAGATACACGTGTGACTTGTGTGTCAAGGTTCGGAAGGGGCAGTTTTACGGGTAAGGGTAGGCCAACACCAGTACCCCAGCCGAAAACTGTACTCAGGGGTTGTGGATGATGAAGGGTGTCAGATGGATCTAGTACCATGCTTGACACTGAATCTACAATTTAAGTTCAACTTAAGCTCAGTTTAATAATATAAGGAGCAAATTAATGGCTACATCATGTCAATGACACATTAGTCTGCACAATGGTGCAGTGATTAGAATTTCGATCCACATGAGTGGATCCATTATGAAACTTAATTCTGTGAAAATTAAAATAGGCTATTCAATATAAAGTTTTTGATGATAAGGTAAATTTTAGCTCTGCATCTGCCAAAGGAAGAATGTAAGTCACCCCATCATTGAGATCACAGTCACCATTGCTGGACAAGTTGGGCGGATACTCTCAGCATTTATGCCAAATAAGGCCAGACTTTTTTATTTGTTGGATTATGTTGTAACAGTCTCAGCTATGTTCCGGTCTCAACTACGTGCCGGTAAATAGTTAAAATTTGTGTAGAAAGTCATTGAAAGTTATTTTTCACAAACTTTGTGTAGCACTACCTTATGTTTCTCCAAAATAAAAAAAAAAGGTTTATAAATGTCATGTGGTAATTGTAGATAAATAAAAAATATAAATTTATTTATTTCTCAAAGTGTCATGTAGTAAATAATCATGTTTCTAAATTTATTGATTTATTAAATTGATCTATTTATTGTACATCATTTTACAACTATTAAATATTAAATTTAAATCAATCAATTTATTTATTTAATAGGTTTGCAACTATTATTAAATTTAAATAAATCAATCAATTTATTTGTTTAAATAAATGACTTTTTGAAATAAATAAATTTATTAAAATAAAAATTGCTTGACTTATTTAAATTTAATGATTAGATGTAAAGTGATATACAATGAAGAAATTTATTTGTCTATG
Source organism: Haplosyllis anthogorgicola (assembly GCA_038406195.1). NCBI lineage: Eukaryota > Metazoa > Annelida > Polychaeta > Phyllodocida > Syllidae > Haplosyllis > Haplosyllis anthogorgicola. Next base: position 8,037 of record JBCAUI010541093.1, read on the forward strand.
ATTGTATTTACTACATGACACTTTGACAAATAAATAAATTTACATTTTTATTTTTTTATGTTCATTTATCTACAATTATTACTACATGACATTTGCAAACCATATTTATTTATTTCTGAGAAACATAAGGCAACGTCAACACAAAGTATGTGAAAAATAACTTTCCATGACTTTCCATGCAAAGTTTCAACTATTTACCCAGATTGTGTATCTGAGGAGTGTGATTGGGTCATGGCTGGGTTATGTGCTGCATAGTTGAGCCATGGGTGGGTTATGTGTGTGCGTCGTTGAGCCGGCACGTAACTGAGTCTGGTACAACATTTTCCACCACTCTCAAAAAGTCAAGAATTGTAAAAATTAAAATGAATAAGATCCCAAATATCAAACAATCATAATTTTTTGTCGCCTCGTCGAACATTGTTTGGAACAATTACGTGTCGAATTTGTGAATTTTCATAAAAAAATACAAAATTATACAGAAAAGTCAATTCAATTTTCACTTTATTAAAATCTGAAATACAAGAAAATGCTATGGCTATGAAAGTTTGGCACATTGTGCAAAAAAGTTTACAACCTGCATCACTACTCACGACAATAAATGTTATGCATTTGCTGTATTATTTCGTGGCCAAATAAATAGATACAATAAAATAATGACTTACTTTTTGTGGTGAGAGTGCTGCCCACGGCAGCCCGGTTCCGTGATGGGCCCTGCACGTTAGAAATTGGTCGTGGCACTCTAAAACACAATGTGCAGCATCGTCAGAAAACAACTGAAACTACAATAATGTCAGACCGTGGTTTTACTGATGTGACTTAATGAGATTTACAGTAGAACCTGTTTTAAGCGGCATCCTAATTTTTCCGAGCAAAGATGCTGTAAAAGGCAGGAATGCCGTACAAAACAGATGAAATAAACATGAATAATAAGGATTCATTTTACAGTGACACTGCCGTAAAAAGCAGGTGTGCCGTAAAAATGTGCCGCTCAAAACAGGTTCTACTGTAGTATGCATTGTACGACTAGTTCTGTCGGTCACATTAGCCATGTGCTATCCCTCTGATGCTTCCGCACCATGTGTGAACTTACTTTCTGCATGGAATTTTTCCAAAGTCTGTGTGTATTGACAAAAGATGATTGAGCACGGCTGGGTGAGCCATTATCTGGTTGATGTTTGGGCGTTTTTTGGGATCAAGAACAAGCATTGTCAGAATGAGTTGTCTTAAATCTTCACTGTAATGATCAGATATTGGAGCAAATGTGCCTCGCATAATTTTCAACACCAAGGCTGGCAAATTCTACAAAATACAAAAAATACAGTGAGAATAGTAGAAAAACTAATTAATTCCATTTCACATTATTCCCAAACCCTGTACGAAAGCTTAAAAAAATTGTACCAAAGATCGTTCAAGTGTACTAGGACCGGTCCCTTGGATAATGTTACGGTTTATGGCGAAAATTAATTCATTTGCAATACCTTACTATGTGTGTGCTGAAAAAGTTTGGGACCCCGGGTGGGGTTTATGTTTGTTTACCTGTGCTTCAAAAGCTCTCTTTAAGCTTGCCAATTCATACAATACACAACCAAGTGCCCAGATATCACTCTTCTGATTATAAGGCATTCCTTCACATAACTCTGGAGAGATGTAACATGGTGTTCCAACAACCTACAACGTGTAAACCAATGCAAAGGATCTATTTTTTGTATATTGCATTTCCATATGCATGTAATTGATTAGGCTTTTTTTAATTTAATTGTTTGGATTACATTTCCCACCGCACTTTGAAATTGGGATCTCAAAAAAAAACAAACTCATTTGGCAGCAGAAACATGTTTCGCACGGCACAATACAGTCACTACGGACACAATCATCAGAACTCGATGGGCAAAAATCATATTTTTTCTAACATTTTCAAACAGTCAGCCTTTTTGGGGCGATTTTCAATTTTTATTTTTATTTTTTTTCCGATCGCCGCACTTTGAAAATCCTGCCAGTGCAATGCAATCCAAATGATTAAAAAACAAAAGGCCTTAAGAAAAAGAAAAACGAACAATGCAAGAAACTAGCAGGCAACTTACCGTAACAGCTTTGCTTTTGCTGCTTAAAACTTTGGAGATGCCAAAATCACTAATCTTTACCACTTGTTGCTTTTTATCAAGTAGAATATTGTGCGTTTTTAAGTCCCTGTGTAGGATCTGCTTGGAGTGAACGTGTTGAAGGGACAACAATAGTTGAACAAAATATCTCATGATCTCCTACAGAAAGACAAATAAATTAGATTTTGCGTGTACTTCTAATTTTTACCGTTACTTACTTTTGGTGAGTGCATGAAACATTTATATCTACCGTCAAATTCAATTGGTAACAACACGTAATTTAATGTTTCTAACTAATGAAACTTGTTTATGTAGGATGTAAATTATAACTTCTGTACCGGTATTTGTTTTAATCATAGACAAACTCCAATTAATGAGCACTCCTATCATCACTAATTAATAGGGACTCCTATCATACTCCTTCTTAACTTAGTAATGGTCATATTATTTACATACAGTAGAACCTCCCATTTACGGACCTTCTTTTGAAGGGACACCTCCTTTATGTGGCCAAATATTGTTGTAGTATTCATGTTTAAGAGCACCCCCATATAAGGACACTGAAATATGAATTTTTAGGTCATTTTTACCATATATTTGGGAATATTATGTGATAAATTCACATTAAACTTCTTACTTCACATGATAAAGAGTTCCAAAATAAGCCAGAATGAGTGCATAATGCATAT